>JAAAKQ030147304.1:0-13051 GCA_010016005.3 Zanna intricata
CTTAAATATTACTATAATAATTACTTGATATAATTTATTAATTATTTATTTAAAATAAATAATAAAATAAAGTAAAATTTTGAGAACATGGACAAAATTAATAAGAAAAACTATTTTAAACTGTAAAATTTATTATGAAAAATATAGTGGGTATGAAAAGCAGAAAAAAATTGGTTTACTTTGCTAGCGTTTATTGAGTGGATAAAATACCATACAGTAATTCGTTGCTTCTATTCAGGATGAGGGTGCCTAAAGAAACTGAAAAAAGTTTGGTTAGGTTGATGGCCATTGCCTGAAGGGGTCTTGTCGCACTTTTACCAACATCAGATTTCTTTCACATGTATTTTTTTTGTGTAATATTTTATATAACTCATTAATCTATTTTTCCTTATCCTTTATCATTTTCTTCAGTGATATTTTGAAAATTTAAGTCAGGTATACCTTGATACTGTGAAACCTTTAAATTTGCTCTGATTATGAATTTGGGATTTTTTTTGGAGAGGGGTGATTATGGATTTTCAAGGCATTCTGTTTCACTCTGATGGCTGTACGAAGCTTTAACTTTGGGATTTGACCTTCCAATTCTTTATAGTATAGATTTGTACTGGTATACAACATACACTGGTATATAAAAATGAGTGTAACAATATACTCAAAGACTTGATGATCAATAAAATTTATAAAAGCAAAAATAACTAAAAGTAATCGAATTAACGCACACAAAACAACCCTTTTCAAATAAAAGAATTATTTGCACCATTACAAATAAAATAAAATTTAGCGGGCTTTCTATTACGAGATAATGATATTGTTTTTAATAAAACTCAGATTTTGAAAGCTTTAAACATTCTATTCCTATTTAATACAATTAAATAATTCATAAATAATAATTCAATAAAAACAATAAAAAAGTATGAAAAAATATCAGAAATAATTAATGAAATAAAATATTATGTACTTTTCATTTTTTTTAACTATGTAATTATATGTAATTTAATAAGCATACAAGGAAGTTATGAGATGTCCATATCAGATTTTTTTGTAGGAATATTAAGAAATTGAAGTACAAGGATGTATACTGTTCCCAATAAGAAATTTAGAAATAGAAAATAACAAATTGTTTATCCAATATAGCATTACGGCCAATAAAAAAAAAATACGTGAAGCAGCTACTGTTGCAGCTGCTTCACGCGTAAGTTTCAAGGTCACAGAATATTCTATTGATTAAAAAAAAGCCGATATCTCTTATAAAGCCAAATAACTAATAAATAACAATAATACTTATTTCTTTTATTTTTGAAGCATTTACAATTAAAATTGGCTTGAAAAGAAATCTCATAAAAGTCCTTAATTTTAATTAGGTAACTAGTGCTGTGTAGAAAATGCATTCCTTTCAACTTAATCGTTCCCTAAGATCCTGAACTGTTTCAGGAATAGCTTTCTGGAAAATAAAGGATATGAAGTAAGAAAAAATGCCCGTGATTAAAGCCACATTAAATTTTAATTTCTTTCCATCACCGATGTTAAATAAAATTGATCGAAGTTTTAATGCATATAATTTAATGGTGATAAAATTATAATTTTCAATAAACTTTTAATAGATATTTTGTAAACGGATGTTATTTTTTATTGTATTTTATCCATTAACATACACAACTTAATAACGATTAAATTTAATTTTTATTTAATTTTGCTAACAACCAATGAAAGAGTAGATTTTCTGAAAATCAAACTCTTCTTGTTTTTATTGTTTCTTAATAGTTATTGAATACTGTGATACTGTAAAATACACTTATTGTGGTGTATTATAATATTTTTAACAATCTAAAGTAATTCTGAATTTTTTTCACAATAAATCAATATCAGAAATAACCTTTTATTAAAACTGAAAGCCTACCTTACAGTAAGATTAATGACCTTACATCCTACTATGAAAATTGATTGGAATTTTTTTTTATTTGTATACTTACGTTTTTTACAGAAATAATTGTTTGAAAGAAATACTGTGATCATTAAAAAATTCGTCTTTCAAATATCGAGTCAAAAGGTTTTTTTAGAAAACGTCAACTGGATTTAAATGAAAACAGAAGTGAAACCATAAGGGATCGAATACACAATGAAGTGAATTATTATCCATTTCAAAAAAAAGCTGATTCAAAAAAAAAAATGACTCTATGTGAATTAATTTTATTATTTTTAAACAATCAGTTCTAAGTAATAATAAAAGTATCAAAAATGTTATTAAAATTATGAAACACAACCCTTTCCGAAAATTATTACTAACTGGAAGGAGTGCAGGAAATATTCCAACCTTATTTTTGAACATATTTGTTTTTAATGTCAAATTGAAGTTCCTTCTAACTCTTGGATTTAAAATAGCATTTTTTTTTTTTTTTATTTACATGGTCAAGATACATTTTAGTAGAGCATTCCAGTATTAATTTAAAAATTTTAGTAAATTGTAAAATGGTTTACAAACCATTTGTAAAAATAAATTAAAAATAATCTGAGTATATATTATTTTATAATAGTAATTAAATTGCAAAATCTTAAAGTTTATGTACTATAAGATTAACTAGACTGTATTGTGGATGTTTCTTCTAATAACAAGACATTGGTGGTTCATTATAATAACCAAGTTATTACTGGTACATCGCTCATATTGATGCTAAATAACTACCTATAATCTCATAAACTATCAACTGTATTTGGGACGATTATTGTTTTTAAGGGCAGCATAACGACTTTTTATTCATTTCATTACAACGAATGTACATGTGTTTTTTTTTATAAACATTCCTAACAGAAATAAATAGCTGTTAAATTACCTTTAAAAAATGGTCATAACAGGAAACTCATTTATCTAAAAGAGTTCAAATTGACTGAGCCAACTGAAGAAAAGAATGTTGAACATTTAAAAGGATATGTACTGGTATTTAGAACTTTTTCAAGTTTTACCTCCAATCAGAAAACTAGAGTTAGTGGTACTTTTTCGTTTCTCTGTCCTCCCCCCTCCCAAAAGTTTGTAAGTTTTACACAAGGGTATAACTGAAAATAGCAGAAAATAATGATATTAACAATAATAAGGATGGAGAAATAACCCGATATAACCCATTCTTATAACTACTTATATTTATTTATTTTATAAATATAATCTAACTAAACTTAACCTACTCTCGCTAACCCAGACTAATTAACAGAATAATTTTTTTATTATTTAAAAAATAAATTCAATAATTATTGCAATTATTTATTATTTAAATAATTAAAACAGTAATGTTAATTAGTCGAGGTTAGTGAACAAAGTGAGCGTAGGATAAGTTTAGTTAGATTATATTTATAATAATTATTAACAATAATACTTATACTCGTATTTTTAATGTATTAAATATATTAATATAGGGAATATTTAAATTGACCGGTATAAAGCAGCATGTTAGTGTGTTATCGGGTTACTGGGTTATTTCTTCAACTTTTTTTTTTTTTTAACTTCCGTGACCACCGTTATGTACTTCTTCAGAGGATGGAGATGTAGCATGTGTGAAAATGCCATGCCTGACCAAGATTCGAACATCCGGGACCTCCGAATAAAAGGCCGAACTTGAAAAGATTTGAGTAAGAGGAGAAACGAAAAAGTACAGACTAAGAGGAACCGTTGTTTATAAATTAAAGCTAAACTGTCGTTTTTCTTTACTTTTTTTAAAGAATAATTACTAAGTCAAATTAAAATGTATGTATTAACAAAAAAATTTACCTGATTAATAAGAAGTGATTCTTTAATTTTCTATTGCTATTAAAACCAGTTTTTAAATTTAAAACAAATGGAAAATTATGCCATCAGAATAGATCGTTAATGTTGTCATTAGACTAACCGTTATTATTCAAGCTTGAAGTTTAAGCGACCCTTTGTCCGCATTTTATCAAACCATTTATTTATATTCATTCTGATCTGAAACGTAAAGATACAACAGTGAATAGAAGTCAGAATGTTTACATTCAATTTAATTAATCTTGTATGCGAGAATTATAAAACAATTTACAATAGACGATTACAAAAAAATAAGATTAAACTATTCTATACCCACTCGCCAAACAAGAACATAAAATATGTTTTCTTTTCCAGAAATCTTTATTTTAAAATGTAGAAATAACAAATAAAGACAAAAGAGTAATATAAAGGCAATAAAAATTTAAAACAGTTAAATTAACAACAAATCGAGATATATTCCAACTAAATTTCAAAATTTTTTTCCTGTTTGAGTCATAGAGACTTTTTTCTGATCTGGATCAAAAGGACTTTACTGACTTAAAGATGCAATACTGATAAAAATACAATTAGTTTTATCTTAAGTTATCTTTTTACTTTCTTTTACGGAGTAAAGAAAGTATTGTGATTACAAAGGTTTTCAGGTTTCAACGGAAATATCCATATTGACCATCCCTCAATTCATTTTGATTAGTTTGGGCGTAATATCTCTACGAACGTACGTATATTGCGTAACTCAAAAACAATTTGCCGTATGATGTTGAATTTAGGACTGGAATTTATGATGTTGGATTCAGGACTATTGCAACATCTACTTATGCATCTCCCATTTTGATTGAAATCGACTGGACCAAAAGTGTCCAAAAAAGTTTGGATTTTGGACTTTTTTTTTTAACTGCTGTAATAAGCCATCATTGAGAGATTTTCAACGATATATGTCATAAGTAGTATTTATTTTCATTGATTTCAAAATTATAGCCAAATAAAATATTAATTAACGAAATATTTGGATCTTACAAAGGGAAGCCACATCGGTTCAATTCCGACTTTATCTCCTTTTTTTTAACTTTTTCTTTCATTTTTAATATATTGGATTTATTAATAATTATTAACCTCTGATTGTAAAAATATCTTTACGATAAATAATAATTCATTGATAAAAATAAAAATTAAAAAATATCAGAAGTTATTGAGGAAATAAAATTTTATGTACTTTCATTTTTTTTTTAAATGTGTAATATAATTAAATAGCCATACAAGCAAGTCATGTGGTATCCACCTCAGATTTTTTTTTGTGTGTTTATTCTCATAATAGTAAAGATTGTAGGCGATCTGACATCAGTTACAATGTTAATAATGAAAATACTACAAACCACTCTCAAAAATATTAAGCTTACCATCCCAAACTTACTTTCAAAAGTGAGGATTAAAATAGTTGATATGTCTACTGTGGAGAATAACTGTTGCATATCAACATTCCATTCCTTTTGAAGTTCGAAATTTCAAAATTCTGATCCATAAGTGATATTTTAAACTCTTGCATAGGAAAATGATTCTTATTTAAAAGAAATAATCCCTGATTGTTGTATCTTGTTTCTTTTTTTCTTTAATTTTAAACTAGAACAATATAAAATATTGTATAACCTCTATATTATATATTAAGTATGGGAGACACACAAAGAAGTTTTTGAAAAAACGGGAAGTTTAGGAAACTTCTTTTCTCTGAAGAAATGATAACACCTGCTGAATTGATGAGTTAAAAAATTTTCTTTTAATTAATGGACAAATTAATGTGTTGATTCAGATATGTTTATAATGGATGTTAATTACATTGGTGTTCAAAAAAATTATATTTAATGATTGAAATGTAACCTTTTTTGTGATTCTTTCGCATAAATCACTGCAATAAATTTAAACATTTAAGAAGTAGTTAAAGAAACGTTTTATTTCATTTCAGAAATAAAATTTGTTATTTGATTTACAACACTTATTCCTGGAGAAGAATTAATTTCGTTTGGTGTAACTTGATTATAAGAGTCAGTACGAATACCACAAAACATTATTTTCTACAAATGTAACATTTTTAAAGTTACAGGAGTTGACTTTTATGCAAATGTGAATTGTTATCGATGTACAAATTTTGAGAAACAAATTAGTACCTTGGTCTCTGCAATAAACAATTATCAAACTAACAGCAAAGATAGAAGGAGATAACTTTAAGAATATGGAGGTTGAATAGATGATCCGCAATTACAAAACACTATGTGTACATTGCAATCTCACTGTTTGCCGGATAAGTACCCTGCATTAGCCTCAATTTTCCGGAGTTTCACTACCTTAACATTCGTTACAAATTCATTCTATCCCGCTCAACGGACACATTTGGGACTCATACTACAGGATGTGTATCCATATCTCCGGACACAATGGAACTATTAGCCCTTTTGTCTCCGTTTTCTAATTTTGATTTTTGCATGAAGAGGAGCTGGATTTAAAAAAAAAAAACTTATTTGTTGTAGGATTCAAATTAATGGTCTTCAATCAAGAAGGGATTTAATTTTATCTCTTGATAGGACTTCAGTAACATTTCTAACACTGAAGGAATTTTTATGTTCATTTAAAATAACTTCTTCTTGACTGGACTATTGAAGAAGAGATTATTTCAAAATACTGACAGAATGAATCAATGTCTCATATTTAGAAATCATTGTATAAAATTCAACGTTTTATATCATCCCATTCCTGAAACATTAAAAGAAATGGAGTATTAACACACATACACGGAAACATACACATATTTTTGTGTGCTTTTCCTCGTTATTGAAGTTTCATGATCTTCTGAATAAAAAAATACATTTATCGCAGTGGATTATTTTTGACTTGATACCAATAATTTTCTTTTGATAACGTGTAATAATTGGAAAATAAAATAGCTCCATATTAATTTAATACCGATTAGTAGTATAAATCTGTTCAGGATTTTCAGCGTAAAATAAAATTTAAAACTTCTAACACCATAATACGATAGGCATATTTAGAGTCTTGGGATATAATGTTAACAATCGCATGTCAAAATTAATTTGATTAACGAAGAAAAAAGATGATGCTTGTAATTCTCTATTCTGATTGGTTGGCACCAGTGGTCGCTCTAGTTAACAAAGTGTACTGTGCTATCCTCTGATTGATTGAAAATTCAACAGGTTTTTTAGCTGATGATTTTGACATTTGATCTAAAATAGATGTTGAGTGACAAATTCAAACTTTCTGTTTTTTTTCTGGTATCAATATCACATATATATTTGATATGATGCATCTTATGTTCATTTTAAATTTTGTTAGGACTAAAAATATTCCAAATATTTGAAAAGTTTTTATATATTTTATCTAATTGAGAAATATATGCAGTTTAAATTATTTTTCAATTGCAACACCAATCATCATAACCATTTTCTTTGATCCAATGTTTTTTATTATAAGTTATTCGTTTATGTATTTTAAATTATTGTTTATTTTTTTGTCTTATTTTGAATTATAAATAGAAAAATAGATTTATAAAGCATCTTTTAATAGTGTATTTTGTATAAAGAAATTTCAGTAAGTCAGGCCTCATTTCTTAAATAAATTACAACCATTAAGGAAACAAATTTCCTAATTTGTACGCGCTCAAAACCGATTTATTTGTCAAACCAGGATTTCTTGAACAATTATGTATTACTATATTACCAAGAGTTATAAAACTACTACTATACAAAAAAGCAATTTATTTTTTGTCTTCTGTTATAAAGTAAATGAACAGATTATGAATACTCAAACAAATTAAAGGTTCTATTTAAACCAACCAAAATATTTTGATTATCTTTTGAAAGTTGAGGGATGAAGAGAATAGTTATATTACAATTACTGAGTACGCTATAAAACGTATTTGTAGAACAAGAGGATACCATACAAATAAACAGAAATACAGAAAAGGAAATATGGGAAGAGAGTGATGAAAAATATAGACTTTATAGTGCCTACGTAACATGCACTTTACTAAGGTAAAGATGGAAAGAAAAAGAATTTCTTGTGTCTGAGATGTCGAGTAAAATTCATTGTTTGACTGGTCAGGATATAGACAAGGAAATAAAACAGGATGTTTCATTCCAGCCAAGGAAGACGTTCAACCCTTCCAGCAGCCAGGAAAACGACGGAATAATGACGTTTCTCTTCCTCTCCGACCAATCTCCCACCCTTCATCCCTCAAACACACAATACCATCCCTTATCTACTATTACTATTATTATTTCTACTACTTTCTGTTTTCACTTTACTTTTCTTCAGTCATTCACTTTTTGTTTTTCAACCCCTTTATTTTCTTGTACAGGCTTACTTTATTTAGGATATAAGTAAAAAAACACATTGAAATTGGATCGCATTCAACAACCTTAGAATAAATATTTACTGCTAGTAAAACATCACATATAAAACGATATAAGAAATGTAAATTTATCAAAACAAATATGCACAATTAATATTTACCCTCCTTTAGATGTATTATCCTTAAATTACCAATCCACTAACACCACGATTTTAGTACCTTAATCACATATTTTTATTTAAATTTACAGTAATATATCTTTTCTTCATCTACACCATAAAGATGTATTAATAACCTACTTATTTCTAAACCTAAAATGAAATGGAATATCATTTATGGTATTCACTGAAAATAAATTAATGTTGTAAATATTCTACATTAGATGTAATTCATGAATATAAGAATCAAATCAAACATGTATTACAGTTGTTTATTTTCATAAACATGAAAACAACAAACTAAAAGTGCGAAGTTTTACAACTTCGCACTTATGTCTAAGCCTTATGTTTCCATTTCATACCTTTAATTTCCACTTCATTCTGAATCCTATTTGCAAACAACTGAACCAAAGGTTGAAACTACAATTTATTTTTTATTATTATAAACTTTATAGTAAAACTTTATTATTAGAAGCTGCATAGTCTTTAATATAAGACAAATTTATTTGTCGTACCACATGTAAAAAAGATTTTAAAGCTTCTGCAAAAATGTTCATGGAATAAATACTAAATTATTTGTTTCATTAGTCCAAAAGATAGGATTTATATTGTTTATTTAATAAACGTTTGTGAACGCCATTAATTCCTGGTATAATAACCAAACTATATGAAAATTATAAAGTTAGGATACATAATAAAAATTCTTGAAAGATAAAAAATAAGCATGTAAATGAAAGTCAGCATGTAGCCTACATTTTTTCAGTATTATCTTAAGTTTTAATCTTTAGATAATCAGCCATATAAAATACGGAACAAAAATACAACAACAAAAAAAAATTAATAAATAAATAATTTGCTAAGTGATTTCAACGGCGTTTCCCCTAAAATCTTTGACTCCTCAATTTTAGATAACACAAATATACATTGCTAACCAAACTCGACTGGTCTTTCATACTATGTAAAAATGGGTAATAGAGTAGGGACCTACTCTAGGAACTAGTACCTTCCAGAAAATGAAATTTTATTTTTTCACGTTACTGTTCTAATCTACGTTACTCATGATACTGAAATCCACACTGCAGTATATTTAAATACGTCCCCGCAATATCTATTCTCCGGTTCTCGTATCGTTTCGTGATGTTGTGTACCGAATTAAAATATTTATTATCCTCTCTACGCCTCAATATTAGGACTTCTTTCTTCTTTCTTTATCTGTTTAGCCTCTGGAACCACCATCAGATACTACTTCAGAGATGATATGTATGAATTTAAATGAAGTGTAGTCTTGTACAGTCTCAGGTCGACCATTTCGGAGATGTGTGGTTAATAGAAACCCAACCACCACAGAACACCGGCATCCATGATCTAGTGTTCCAATCCATATAAAAGTAACTGCCTTTATAGGATTTGAAACTTAGAGCTCTCGACTTCTAAATTTATACGCTTGAGATAAAATTTGTATAAACCAAAATCAATGACTATAAATTACAAATTATTTTTTTATATTAAAATAAATTTTCCAATGATAAAAATTTATTAAAATTACACAAATATTATGTACTAAAAATGTATTAAAAAAACTATAACAATTATAAAATTGACACATTCATATAACTCAGACTCTGAGCGTTTATGACTCAGAATATCTGAGCGTTTTTTTTATTGAACTATATTTTATATTTACCATTTTAAGTATTTTTTTGTGAAATTACTTTCCTTTCTAAAGATTTTCTTTTACAAAATCAAATTTCTTCTCTTCCCTGGGGAGTATACTGATGAAAGAAACTGTGAGAAAAAAAATTAACACTAAATGACATGCGAAAAAGTCGGACTTGAAATTTATTTATTTTTTCATCCACAAAAAATCAAGTAGATCAAATGAAAAATAATTATGTAAGAAATGTAGTTTCAAATATTTACAAAAAAGTCACAAATTACTCGTATATAATTAAAAATATAAGTTTACTAATAAATAAGATGACAAAATTATAATAATTTAATCTTACTGTATACATATAAAACACTTTTAAAAAATTAATTCGATGTCAAAAATATAGATGGATGATATTAAATGTCCATGAAAATATTTAGTATAATATGATTTCAGGAAGAGAAATTAACTATCAGAGGAAGTACGATAGAGACAGTCTGTACGTCTATTCCCACTCCGTCACACTCTTACACTCTCTCTCTTTCTGTCTCTCATACCGATAAACGAATCTCTTCTCTGATAGCTGTTAGTCATGACAAAATGTCATGCACGCAAACTCTCAAAACACTTATTCAATCCGGAAAAAAATGTTTTTAGACATATTAGTAGAGTTTTTGACTGAAGTATTTAATTGCTTACTGAAGTTATGTACATTAGTGTATTTTTTTAGTACGCAGTTATCCTGGTATTACAAATCCAATAGCCTACGTAACTTTTCCTAATGTGGTAACGATAATTCTTTTTTACCTTGTAAATCGTAAACAAAATAACTATTAGTAATAATAATAGTAGTAGTAATACTAGTAGTAGTAGTACTACTAGAAGTAATAGTAACAGTAGCACTCGCAGTAGCTACTGCTTAGTAGCTTAATGGTGACTGCTATTGAAGTTAGTAGCGTAGTGACAAGTTAAAATTCAATACATTTTTATTGCTATTTGGATAAGTACTTCTATGAAAAGACTGTACATCATTCTGCTGATATGATCGTTACATGAACAATTCTGTCATATAAAATCCAATACAGGGTGTACGAAGTTTTTCTCAATATCTCAAACATGATTATGCAAATACTTCACTTGTAAAATTTCTTCTGATTTTCTTTACTCTTTTATAAAAAGTGACAGTTTCGCATTTTCTTATGAAAAGAAATAATTTTTTTAACGACTGAAAATTTCTGAATCCTTTACACTAAAGGCTACATTTTTTTTCTGACACGCTGGACACTGTACAAGAGAATATTGAGAATACGTCCACTAAAAAACAATTTTTAGTTAATAATTGTAGAATTATAAAATAATTTTCTCAGTATAAACCTAACTCAATTAAATTCAAGAGAGAGTAAAACAAGACGTGAGTAAAATATTTATAAGTTTTTCAGTAAAGAATACTTTATTCCAAGATTTGGAACTACATTTTTTTTTTACTCGTAATTATTTTCCTTTTTTTAATTGTCAAATTTAATTTAATATTGTATGAAACCAGCCCGTTATTTGAATTACATCAGGGCAATTATCTACTATATACAGACACGAAGGAGTCAGGGGGAAGGACAACCTTCTATTGAGTCATCGTTCGCCATTACCGAGAGTGGGCGATGATGATGATGTACGAAAACTCTGGATCCCGAGAAGTGAACACACTCTGACAGGTACACTCACACATACACATACCACAGGTTCGAATTCTGAGTGAATGGTTGATTATAAGGGTGATTGCGTTTTTTCTGTTTCCCTTTGTTTCAGGTATGTAGAGAAGATGAGTGTTGATAAACATCTCCAATAGAAGATAGAAGATTTCAGAAAATCCCACCGAGACTGCGTTATGCTTTATTGTGGGTCCGGTCTTGTGGCGGAGAAGAGCGGTGAAGAAGGTTTAGTCGGTAGGGGGCAGGCTATGGAGTCTGCTTAGTCGCTCAGCCAGACTTTTTAGTTCGCTGGGTTTGACTAGCTGGGAGCGGTCACTTGAAAAGCTGGTACTCCCTGGTTCAGAGTCCAACACAACTCCATAATGACCCCATGGGGAGTGCAGAAATGCATTCCCTCGCAACGCATCAGCAAAAAAAAAAAAATTGTCTACTATGTATAATATCTAGATAAAACAAATTACTCAAAAGTAAAGGAATAACAGCTACTTCAAAGTTAGAAGGATGAAATGGATTTTAATTAACGTTTTATCAGAACAAAAGTTTAGAGAATAGTTTTCAAATCTAGAAATTTTAATTGTATTACTAGAAAAAAAGGCGGACCTACGGCTCACCGCAAATATGTTATATAATTTATGTTTCATTACACAAGATTTTATTAAATTTTTTTAGCCAATTGTAACTAAATAACGTTCATGAATGTAGTGCACTAACATCAAAAAACTTTTACAACGAAAATTTCTAATTTTTTAACGCAGCTCTAACACCAATATTTTCCTTTTTTCCCAAAATACAAGTATAATTTTTACATAAATCCTTCGTATCAAGAAGTATGAATCGTTAATGAGCTTCATTCATAGTAATCATTTGAGCACATACAGCAAATGAGTACATACAAATTAAAAACAAACAAACCAACGCACCATGTTTTTTTATTGTTAGAATTCCATAACATTTATGGTTATTTATCATATTGATTTAAAAATTAAGTTCAATGTTTGCTTATTTATTAATTTACATTACGATTTTCTAACCAATTCAGGAACAATAAGATAACTATTAAAGTATACTAGGAAAGTGTAGAAAGAATTAAAGAATCGACTTTCAGATCAATTAAAACTGAGAGAAGAGACAAATTACTCATAGGTTCAGAAGGTTTTATAGACAGTCCCTTTTTATTGATATTGATATTAAACAGGGGAAAATTTGGTCGGAACTTGATACAAGTGACGCAGTCGCAGAATTTTATTTTTTGTAAAATTAAGATCTTCACCCACAGTTCACTAGTTTTTAAAGGGTTTAATTTTGTTGATTTAACATTTTACTCATATATACAGGCTGTATCAAAACTGCACGGCAATCTCTCGGAAACGGATTCTATATCTAAAAATAAGAAAAAAGTTTCCAATAAACATA
>JAAAKQ030147337.1:0-13049 GCA_010016005.3 Zanna intricata
TGAAACGACTGGCACTAGATAGGAAATCTTGGAGAGCTGCATCAAACCAGTCAAATGACTGAAGACCAAAAAAAAAACCTTTTAATGATAAATAAATTGACAAAAATTACTTATTTAAAAATTAAGTAATTACTTAAAAAATTACAAGAGTAAAAAAGTTAATGTGACCAATCGAAAAAAAAAACAATTTACCATAAATATTTTGATAAATTTATAACACACATTATGCGTTATGTATATAAAAAACTCCTCTTGAAAAATTAATCCATATTAACAATTAAAACCGCGTAAAACATAAATATGTAAATGCGGAATTAACTAAAACATAAATATTAATGAAAATGCTTAAATTACTTTTACATATTATAGGATGAAACTGCTCTCAATGTTTAGCCAACGGGTGATTGAAAAGGATTTCACAAATTTATAAGAATGTAATAATTTTTTAAATAACTTACAGATTTTAAATTTTCAATGAAAAATTAACTGTTGCCAAACCATTTTGATAGAATATATCGAGTTTATAACAAATATTAAAAAGTAAATAGTTTTAATGTACTTAAATTCGTTTTACATATTACTGAATTAAACCGTACCCAATGTATAGCCAATTACATTTTTATATATCGTTTATATATAATAAACTTTTAAAAATTTGAATATAGTACGCCAAGCGAGTTAAGGGTAATTCCCTAATCTTAGAAACTGATGAATTTTTTTTTCAATAGAACTTTGCGATAAATTTTGACGAAAATCTATCACTATTAAACACTGTGGTGTGTTGTTAAGTGAAGAAATGGATACTTGTAAAATCTCTGTCATATAGATTACAATGTTAAATCCGTTCTTAATGCTTTCACAAAAGTGTTTACTCCATTCTTATATTATCCCATACAAATCATCATAAGAGACATATTATGATGAAATAACTCAAATTGAAATAAACAAAAGGAAGTATTGTTAATTGTACTCATATATTCATTATGGTAGACGTATCTTCACAAAAAAAAATTCAGTCATTTACCATCTATGAAATTGTGGTTCAAAGAAATTTTCTTTTTGACATGGGATAATTGAATAAAACGAACCGTATTTAAATGGATTAAATTCAGCAATTATAAAAATATCAATTTTCAGGATGTAAGTGAATATTGCTGATAGTTGGTAAATAGTGTAATATTAAAGTATGGAAACGGCTCCATATTTAATAAGTGATGGTTACTAGAAGGTAGAAACAATTATGAATCTTCATATTTACAAAATTACTCCTTTATGGTGTGTTTGAATTTTTTGTTTTCATCTTGAATATGGAAAAAAAAAATTATTACATGATATTATATGAAAACTTTTTATTATAAAAACAGAAGGATACATGAACATGATTTTAATGTAACATTTTTATAAGAAAGATTATAGTGATTAACTCCAACATTAATTGATTAAAATATATTTTTACATGTAATTCAAAATAAAAAAAAATTATAATGGGACGTTTAAACTAGTTTTATTACAACCAAAAGTTTTTTATTTTTTTGCAAATTTGATTGATTATAACTAAAAGATCAAGAAATTTAGCGAGAAGCGGTTTCGCCATCGTTTTTCTCGCAAAATTTTACATTAAGTCATGTCCTTCTTCCTGTTTAAAAAAAGTTTGATTCATTATGACAGATTAAAGTTGGCGGACAAAAAATATTAACTCACCCATAATATAATAATTTTTTAACTACGCGTTTATAGATCTGCACTTTTTTTACCTTCTAATTTCCCTCAGTTTAGAAATATGAAGCCATTCTTTACTATCACTCTGTACAATACATTTAATAACTGAAATTATTACCGTAGATTAATTTTCGCTGTAAAATAAGACATTCAATTTCATTTTTAATGTTTATAAAATAAAACAGTAAATTCAAAAAATATACAAATACATACATTTATCAAACATCAGTAAGAGCATAACTTAAAAAAAGAATCTAGTCTTTTTTTTTAAGCGAACATTTTTTTCAAATGATTTACTTAACAATAAGACAAACAATTTATTCAGTTAAAGATATAATTATCTATTAACTCAGATTAATATTACAGCTGATCTTTAAACTCACGAGTTACCTTCGTAATAACAGAAAATTTATTAAGAAAAATGTCATTAAGAAATAATAAATTCTATATTTTTTGAGTGTGTGTTTCTATATATGTTTGAATACATAAAACTATTATGATTCTATGCATTAAAATATGGGTCAACAAATTAAAGAAAGATATGGTTTTAAAAAGCTTTTTTAATAATTTCTAGGTTAATAGCTGGGAAAAAAACACGAGTTACAAAAATATATGTAAAAGTCAACAGTTAAATGACGGTATAAAAGTAACAGAATCTGAAAAAAAAAAAAGAAAAACAAAACTACAGTCATTACGTGTTCAGTTAAAATTATAAAAAATGTAAAATGTAATGTCTTTTTTTCAGTACTAATGCTTCTATATTTTTCTTTAAAAAAACATTTTTTTTTTATTTTAAAAAGTTGTAAAATGTTGGAAAGTAATACGACGTGACGTACCGAGTGATATTAAAACTATATATTGTAAATTCAATATATTTTAATTCGTTATGTTTGGGATTCTATTTTTGAAAAAATTTATTGCAACGTACATTATTAAAAAGAGTCAACAATGATGCTATATTATCATTAAATATTTTTTTATTGACAAAATATGATTTAAATATGGATACTACAAATATATTTATATATAATTAATTCAAAAAAATAACTTATACAAAAATAATAAGGTAGTAATAATTCATTATAAATTACTTATAAAATATGATACTCGGATGGAATTTGAAGAGAAACCAGAAGGAATCTTAAGTCAGAATTCCTAAAAAAAGGTTTATTTCAACCAATTTTTTCAAATTTTATTTACTTTCTTCCTGGTCTTGTAATATTTTACATTAAAATTAATTTATAACAATTACAAAATTCCTCAAGTTGAAGAACGAACTACTTTACAAATCTGCAAAAATTTACATAATAGTGATTTAAATTATCATCGAATAATTTATCTTGAATTTAAAAACAATTGTTTTGTTATAAGCAAAGAATTTTAATTTTTTTCCTTTACTTTTGTTAAAGTGCATTCATAGCGAACAAACACCAGAAGTATTTTTCGTCAAAAGAGGACAGCCAAGTGGTAAATATAAAAATTTAAGTAATGTTAGAAATTTATAGAATTTTATTCACGTAAATTGTGTTAAATTTATAAATTTAGTTTATTATAACTACACTCTTTCTTAAAGTTTTATAAAGATATCCTGATCCCGTAAGGAATGATGTGACGGGAACTATGGGAACCATGTGACGGTTTCGGTCGTCACGCCACCCCATCCGTACCTAGCATTTATGGGCTTTATCGGAGATGATCTTCAATACCCCGGCATTGACGTCTTTCACTTCAACCTCAGCAAAGGATACAACTGATGGGAATGACCACAAGTGACATTCCTCGGTATACACTAACTATTATAAACTCATAAACAAAACACACCATCCCAAGTCTTAAATAAGACTGAATGGACTACACGTTAAACAAGGAACTGAACTACCTACCGGAAATAGGAAAAAATGAGTTCAGCGCACAAAACGAAATAAAAAGCATAAAATAAGAACTAACAAGATCATTAAAACACAATAACAGTAACAAAACTAACGTTAACCACAATACAAAATCAACAGCAAAACATAAATAATATAACACAACAACAACAAAACTTAAAGCGGGGAAACCCAATCAGAATTCTTCCCCTTAGTAATCCCTTCATTTGCAAAATAATTAATACAATTTTCCACAATCGTCCATTCACCCTGGACTTACATTCTCATATAAACAGTAAAAAAATATCAACTTATGGATCGTTTTTACGATGAGTACAAAAAAAGCTCATATTTTTTAACTAGTTTATTACATCTTGTACGAAGAAAAGGAAGTATTGTGATCGTTAAAAAGTTCGGTATTTCAGATTTCAACTGTAATATCCGTGTTGACCATCCCTGAATCCATTTTGACTAGTTTCAGCATGACGTCTGTACGTACGTACATATGTATCTCTCATAACTCAAAAACTATTAGCCGTAGGATGTTAAAATTTTGGATTTAGGGCTGTTATAACATCTAGTTAAGCATTTCCTCCTTTGGTTGCAAATACTGAACCAAAAGATCCAAAAAAGCCCAAAATCTCCAAAAATTTGGATTTTAGACTTTTTCTTATCTGTAGAAAGAGATCATATTGAGAGCTTTTCAATGATATTTGATAATTGGTAGTTATTTTCATTGGTTCCAGAGTTATAGACAAATAACGTTTTAATTAATGAAATATTTCGATCTTAAAAGGGGAAGGGACATCGGTTCGAATCATACTTCATTAACTTTTTCCTGTTTCTTAACTTTTTTTTCATTTATTTTTTAAATTTTTTTCAATTTAAATATATTGATTTAATAATAATTATTAACACGTAGTGTAAAAAAATATGTTACAATAAATAATAATTCAATAATAGTAATCAAAAAAAAAAATTTAAGTCGGAAATATAATTTTATTGGTGAAATAAAATTTTATGGACTTTTAAAAATGTATATATGCAATTTAATATGAATTATCATATATGTATATATGTAATAAATTTGGTAAAACATCTGATTATTTAATATCAATTGAAAGTTATAATTTAGAATCGTATTACTAGATTTTTTCTTAAATTTTTAAAACACTAGGTATACTTTATGCATGCACCATTAATAAGTCTCTGTTTTTGTGATCAGTATAACAAAAGAATATAAAGCTGAGCGCCTGCCTCATTCAGCATTTTTACTCAGGCTTCTCCTTCTTCTAAGAAGAAGGATATGTGTTACAATTCATCCATATGTAAAAGAATTTTTAAGAGTAGTTGTTTACTTTCTAAAGTATGAACATATCTGTTTGTAGTGTAGATTTTTTTTTAGTGTGATAGAGCCTTTTAATAATTAGTTAAAATGTTCTAAGGGTAACTTTTGTAAGCTCGGATTTATCAGACTTCACACTCTTAAAATGGAAGCCTTGAGGGACCCTGATTTTTTCTGATAAAGACATCTAAATATGTTTTTTAAAGAATCTCTTTCCAATTACATGATTAATGTTAGATGTTTAATTTTTTTTTATGGAAAAAAACCTTTTCCTATTCATAGTCTGCTTTTCATGTTAATAATCTTTATTCTTCATAATTTTACGGCGTAAATACCAAACCTCTTTGACTCTTTGACTTGAATAAAACTACGTTTATTTTTTAGTAATTAATAATTATATACATTTAGTTACCTAATGGTAATTTAAGTTAAAAATTATTTAATATAATAAATCAACCGTAGCATACTTTCACTCACATTTTATAATCTCTTTTGATAAAATTTTTAGTTTTAGTAAAATAAATATTTATTTTCTAATTACAGTTATTTTTTTATAAATGGCGATTTTATATTGATTTTTTAATATCCATAGATATAAACTAGAATATTGATTTAGAAAAGGCATTTGATAACGTAGACTGGAATAAAATTTTCAGGATTTCAAAAAATTTAGGGTTCAAATATAGAGATATAAGAACAATTGATATCATTTACAGTAACCAAACAGCAACATTAATAATTGAAGAACATACAAAAGAAGCGGTAATAAAAAAGGGAGTCCGACAAGAATGTTCCTATCCCCGTTACTTTTTTATTTTTACATAGAACTAGCAGTTAATAAAGTTAAAGAACAATTTAGAACCAAAGTAACAGTGAAAGGTGAAAAGATAAAGATGCTACGATTTGCTTACGATATAGTAATTCTACCAGAGAGTAAAACATATTTAAGAGAAATTTAGAATGGCATTGATAAAGTCCTACACAACTTCCGCATGAAAATTTAATTTTATATTATATATGATATATATTACATAAATATATATATACTCATGTATTTTATATTGTAATATTGTATGTATTCTATATTATATTTCTATAAAAACTTGTGCATAGTAAATATCAATTTAATTTCAACCAAAATTATATTTTTCTTAATATCCTTTTTTTTATTATAGAAGTCTTCATGAGTTTAGTAAAAATATTATTACAGGATCAGAACTGTACAGAACCTTGAAATATTTAGATGAGAATATGAAGAAAGGAAGAGATAATATTATAATGCGGCTACGTTAGATGTAAAGAGGTGCAAAATCTGTTTTTCAGTTCACTACTATTGATAAATTAAGAAATGTTTACAAATTAAACAAGGGTATAAACGTATGTTAATTTATATTAAAGAAATTACATTGAGAAGTTACTTTTAAAGCAATTTTTAATAAATAGTTCGTAAAAAATACATTTGTTTCAAAAGAAAAAGTAAACGTATTAATTATACTAAACCGGGTAATTATATTTCTACCTACAACTACATTTTAAAAATGGTAAAGACTGTGTAAATATCTATTCCTATCTCTCGGCTTAAAAATAATTAATGTGTATGATTTTAAAATAATATAACTTCAAAAATCTGAATAAGTTTAAATACTCGTATTTCAAATAACGTAGTATAAAATAACCATGGAATTTACTTATTATGTTTTTAAAATAATTTTTATAAAGAAATATTTATTCTGATAAGCTATTATAAGTTTAAAAGGATTATATTTGAGTGAAATAAGCATATTGTGAAAGGATTATTAAATATATGCATCTTTACAGATATATCTTCACAGATATAAACTGTATGAAATACAATTAATTTTATTAAAATGTACTTTAAACTCAGATGTCAGGAAAGCAGCCTCAGGTTTAAATGGAACAAAAATTAACTGATCAAAAAACAAATAAAATAAAATAAAATTTTGATTTTCACAAAATTATTTAAAAAATTAAAACAGCTGTTTCAGTACACTTGCTCAGGTGTGATAAATAGGTACTATTCATCAGCTACTATTTATAAACAACTGTCCTGGTTTTTAAAATAATTTTTTTTAAATCAAATTACAAACATTTTGTTTGTTTATTTTTTTTATGACGGGTTTTCATTAAATAACGGCTTCATCCATTTATTAAATAAAATTGTGATTGGATTAGGATTTTTGATAAAATAAAGACCGTTTAATATTCAAATATAGGGTAGTTTCGTGGGGAAGTTAGTTTTTAGACACCTTTCGAGAAGAAGATTCCTAGACTTACCTATATACTCAAACGTGTTTTAGTTATTTTCATTGTTGATATATCACTACTATAAGTTATTAAGCAAATCTATATGCCTCATAATTCAAATGTTGATGGTAATAATTTATAACTTACTTTATAATGTATCAATCTTCAACATCGAGTTGAAAGGACATAGGAACAACTATCGATTTTCCCGAAAAGAACAATACGTCTATTATTTTATCATAGTATTAGCTACGTTAATAAAAAATGTATATTTTTTCTTTTTCTATTTAGCCTCCGGAACTACCATAAAATATTACTTCAGAGGATGAATGAAAATGATATGTATGAACGCTAATGAAGTGTAGTCTTATATAATTTCAGGTTGACCATTCCTGAGATATGTTGTTAATTGAAACCCAACCACCAAAGAATATCGATATCCACTATTTAGATAAAATTTAATTTTTATCATTTATTTTTGTCGATAATATTCCAAGATTTATAATATAACAATAGAATTGTTATAAGGTTAGACGACTAGAATTTTTTTTTGATAAACGAATTACAGTGCAAAGAATATTGAACTAATATAAATGCCTTTATGATTCAATATTAGTTTTATAACGGCAATCTTAGTTTGTCTCATTTGTCTAAAATACTAACCAGAATAGTTTTTAAAAGAATAGATTAGATGAAAACAAATTTCTTCTGAAATTAAACTTTGAAAGAAAAAGGTTGTAGAAGAATTAGGTTACTTTATGAAATTGTAGATTTACAAAGGATATTTGATAACGGTTCAGAATTAGATGATCAACTTTTTTTTTGAAAAATAGGATTTTGCAAACATATCCAGGAAGAAGAGTTCTTTATAACCTGTAAAACTTGGTAAATTTTACTTAAATTAACAATGTTAGATCAAGAAGAGATAACTACAATTAATCTTCATTGACTTAGGCTTAAATTAATGGAGATAAAAAAAAGTTAGGGATTTTAGTGAAATATTTGAGAAGAATAAAAATAATAAAACAGAATCTACGAATAACACTGTTCTTTTAGCTCGGAAAATATAAATAAAATAGATGAAGTCAAAATGGAATGATAATAAAACAAATTCAATAATAACGATTTGAATAACATACCAGAAGATGTGAATTCAGTGTGTATGTATTTGATTTTGTTACACTATAATAGCAAACGATTTCGAAAAAAATAGAGGGTTAAAATAGCCTTGTTGTAACAATAACTCATTAGATGAACTCATTAGACTAAAGCACAAACACTGAATCCTGTAGCAAATTCATTCAATCTACCTCTTTTCATAAGTGCCCATTTTCTAGTGGCGTTGTTTGTTGTATATCTAGCGTACTGTACTCTACCTCGTACATTTCCTATATAACGTTTATTATCATCGGTTTTTATTCAAATTCTACGTTTTATGCCATTTTTCCTGTTGTAAACTGAAATTATGCTCACTTGCTCATCGTAATAGAATTAGAATAATTAACTAGAAAATATAGATTCCAAAAAAAAAATAATTCAAATTTAGCTGAGCGCCGAAATAGTTAATTTTTAATTAATACTTCACTTAACAGATTATCGAAAATTCTTTTATAATAATTAGACGATAAATATAACCATGTTCTTTAATATACCTGATAATATTATACATAATACCTGACTATATTATACAGATTATACCTGATAATACTTTACATAATCCTGTAAAGTAGTTATGATATTATGAGAATATCCCCTGCAAAATGACGAAAAATAAATATTTTGTAAGTATTATTCAGTTCTTGGAGGTTATCTTTAAAGAAAATTTAACTTACGAAGTGGTCTTTGAAAGTAATAAATAATTATAAGATATAAAACTATTTTTTTTCCATCAAGCCGTACGTAAGGAAATATTACGTTCTGTGACGCGTCTTTGACGGGAGAGAGATCATTAGTTTTTCATCTTGAGAAAACTCATAAAGATAACATTTTCTTTCGTAAAACAATATACCAGTTCGTAGTTGAAGGGTCATCGAAAAAAGTTGCACCAATTTGAAAAATTGTATCTCAGAAAGTACTAGAGATAATCAAACGATTATTTTTTTTAAAAATTCGCCTACTCAAAAAGTTTTTTACTCGTAAATACCTTAGAACTTTTCAATACGAGCTCCGATGGTAACTTTGCAAACATCCAGCCGATAATCAACTTCTGCCCAGGTCCAGAGTTACATCGTAGGTGTAACTCTGGTAATAGCAACGGTGATCCGTTGTCTTTATCGTTAATGTTCCAAGTTTTATAATATAACGATAGAATTGCTATAAGGTTAGTCATCTAGAATTTTTTTTTTTAAACGTATTAGTGTGCAAACAATACTGAGTTTGAAATATAAATTCCCTTATGATTCAATATTAGTTTTATAATTGCTATCTTAGGTTTATCTTAATTGTAAATATTATCTAGAAATATATATAATATAAACATTGTACTATATTAATGATATAATAATAATGCATTAATAAAAAAAATATATATAATAATATAGATATATTATTTAGAAATGTGTTTATGTACTGTTGTACATACCTTATCTTTTTACTATAGACAATGTTTTTAACGTATCCCTACAGAAAAAAGTCTTAAGTATATCAAATATAGATTTAAGAAGGCCAAACCACAGGACCGACCTTGCCATTTCAACGATTACGGAATCTTTCATTGACAGCTTGTCAAATGCCTAGACAAAAATGTGGGGGCGCACCATCTTGTTGAAAAATTACAACAAGGTTACTTTATTATTTAATTTTTCTCAAATTGCGAGTAAAGTTACAATCGTAACATGTCTAAACAAACATTACTTTTGATAGTAGACTCATGAAAAAAAATGGGTCAATCAAACAACCGGAGATCAAACGTACCACACGTTTATATTGGGAAATCCTCTACTCAATAATTTCAGCGAGTTTCTGAGATCTCCATATCCTACAATTATGCCGGTAGACAATAAATACACTGACATGAAAAATCATTTCGTCCGTAAACTTACACGTTTTAAAAATGTTTAATTCTTGATATTATTAAGCATTTTACTGGCGAATTCAACACGTTTTGGACGATCCGTAGGATTAAAGTATATAAAAAAAAACCTTTTTGTGAATGCTTTAAAAAGAAATACTTGTTTGATTATATCTGGTAATTTCTGAGACAATTTTTTTAAAATTGCTGCAACCTTTTTCGATGGCTACAAAATATAATTCGCAACGTCAGTTATTACATGTTATATTAGAAGAAAATATAAAACTGCAATAAGGCAAAGATTAGAGTACGTAAAGAAAGTAATTAAAGTTGAGGTTTATACTGAAGTTGAAGGTAGTTATGGATTTTAAGTTTAATTTATTAATATAATAGAAGATACAAAAAAAAGTAATCTACATTGAACCAGTAAATTGATTGATGGAAAAAATACAGTAAATCTTTATATAATAAATACCGTCAACTGAATATAAAAATTTTTCGTTATATAGATTCAACTCAATTACTAAGAATATTCATATACATTCTCTTATGCAACGTCAACGTTAAAATTTAAAAGAAGTAATACTTTAAGATTAACTGCAGCTGAACAAAGAACAATTTAAAACTTTTTTTAACTTTATTCAAAAAGTATTCAGTAAAGCTGAAACTTTTTATGAATTTACTAAGTACCGCTTTATCAATAAAAACTTTTAATGAAAAGTTTTTGTTAATTGATTATTCTTTAGCGAGGATAAAAAGAGTTTGAAACATCAAAAGGATCAGCTCGAGTTGAAAAAGTTTTATGGGACACGAGAAAAAAGCTTGAATATATTAACAAAATTTAAAAATAAAAACATTCCTTCCATTTTTTTTTTAAATACGCCATATTGTAGTAGTAGTAATAACGTTAAATCTTTTTATTTATAAAATTATATTTTAATATTGGTACTGTAATAAATATTCATGTAAGTATTTTTTCTGATATGAAAATGGTTTATCCATGCATATTTAAAGGAAATAATATTAACATACTACAATTTAAATTATACAATATTAATAAACCTAACCTAAGGTATTTTTTGTACTCTGATGGAATGCTTACAACAAATATGTTATTCTACAATTAATTCCTATTGCGGTGAGTCCGTGATCAAGCTATTTGATGTGGGTTGTCTAGAACTATAATTGCACTGCAATCAGCCACTACTGTATCAATAGTATGATACAGTATGAACATAATATCGGTGCTGTATGAACAGCACCGATGGGGACGCTTATTACCAGCTTACTGATGGAGTTTTTACGGAATTTATTTAATGGAGATAAGATCAAACGTTTATAACGTTTGCCATGTCATCAACTTTTACGGTTTTATCAATTATTAAAAAATGAGCATCCATAGTCATAACGAAAGATATATTATTTAGAAATGTGATGCGTTTTAAAAAGTGTTCGTGTTTAAATAAACTCATGGAATGTCGTTATTCATCAGCGTGATGATAGGAGGATAAATTAGGGAAACAAACACTATTACAAGAATGAATTTATAAACATATACAGTATAATTTACCATTGTTACACGGTAAAATAAAGTATAAAGTAAAGTAAAATAGCTTACCGGTTATTTGAAAAAAAAATTTTTTCCTGATTATCACTTTGAAGAGATACATCATTCTTTTTATTTCATTATTATTCAACTATATTATTAAATTCCGAAACCTACTTTGATCGGATTTCAGATAAAATTGAGGAAAGTCGAGAACATCGTACGTCGAGTAATTTTCTGGTTTATTTTTTCCAATATGAATTGTAAAGAAAGGAATAGTTTACTGAAAATGTTTAAATGATAATCAAAACATACTTCCGTAGTTTTCTGTAAAGTTGTATTACGTATTTACGTTTGCTGTATTTTTCTGGCACATTATTTATGGTTTTAAAATACATTTCTAACATATACAAGAAAAAACCTTTACAAGTGATCACGTAAAATATAAATCTAAGCTGTAAGATTTATTGGGAAAATATACATCAGCAGCCACCGTTATAGAGATAACTCTGGCAAAAGACTGCTGTTAAAAATACACTAGATACTGCAATCAGTCACTGCATTCCTTCCTTGACTTCTCAGACTTTAAATTCAATTAGTTAGTAAACTTTTATTCTAAACCACGATGCATTCATCTCAAACCAATCGCTAATGACAGGATTCCATTCTCTCCATAAACCTACACACACTCACACACGCACGCACGCACGCACACGCACACACACACACACACACACATCTTATATACTTGTATAAAGGCGAAGTTTGTTTGTCTGTCAGTTGTTTTTCAATTGTATGTTTTTCGCATCACGTGAGAATCAATTAACCGATTGCTTTCAAATTTGCAAGATACATTTGTGTTTCCCAGGGAGGGTTTTAAGCCAGACATCGTGGCTCTAGCCCCCTCAGGCGTGTTGTCAATTAAAGATTTATTGAAGAGGGAAAAACTAATAATTAACAATTAATTTTTATCTCTCCATGTCAAAAAAAAATAAGTTGTGAAGTTTTCCTCGTCAAAAGTCAGTGTATTCTAGTTAATATAGTTACAACTAATCTATCTTATTTAATTTAGTTTCTTTTTCTGGTTACTATAGAGTCTGAATACTTGAATAATTTTTTATCGGTATTATTTTCGGAACCATGAAGGAAACCATAACTGTGGGGGTTCTGGCTAGTTGGTTGGGTAAGCCCCAACCAAATAATAAATATCCTATTTGGATTGAGAGGTCGCGAGCGGGTGGGGGAGGGGCACTCGTGCATTTTTCAATGCGCATGCCGCCCCTTTAGGTTTAGGCT
>JAAAKQ030147381.1:0-31119 GCA_010016005.3 Zanna intricata
GAACCTTAGAACTCTCGACTTCGAAATCAACTGATTTGCGATGTCGCGTTAACCACTAGACCAACCCGGTGGGTTGTAATTTTATGTATCATCTGTATTTTGGTAAACTTGGCACACTAATGTGTAACATATCTGGCTCAGTGAAGAAGTTAATCATTAAATTTGTCTACTAAGTCTAGTAACTAATTTAGTTTCTAACAGAGAAAAATCTTATTTTCCTTCTTAAGTTGATATGGCGTTTATTGTTATTATTATTATTATTAAGAATGGCTTTGCTACTTTTATCGGATACTTGTTTCTCGTGTCAGATCACCTGTAACCATTTGCTAATGACGTTCAACGGAAGAACCAATATTAAATTATAAAGAATTTTATTCTAACAGTGATAAATGGGTTCTTACTACTTTTGTATATATTTTAATAATATATTATTAATTTACCACAATTTTTCTTCGCTTACATGTTTTATCAATAAAATTACGTGACAGTGGTTTAATTTAATACAACATGTAGTGTAATAATACTGTTCTAAGAAATATAGTATAAGTAAATAACGGTAAGATAATAATATACATGTATTGTTCGTGCATTTTATTACTTTAGACAAGCTTATCGTTGTGGAAGAGTGTAATATTTCTTAACTATCAGCGAAACTTTGTAACCCAGCTGGTGACCGTTCATGTTTATTCTTTTTCCAATATAGAAGAAACATATTAATTTTTTTTTTCTGGCATTCTTTAAGATATTTAGTATAATGTAATATTAATAACATTAAAATTACAGTCATTTACATTATATAAACAACAGAGTAACATAATTTTATATTAATTTTTATCGTTTTGCATATAGTATTATCGTTATATATGGATTTTTTTGTGTTTTTTTTTAATATTTTTTATTCTTCTGTTAAATATGAGTAATATAATAATATTAATAAAATTTAAAAAATGGTAAATCTTAAAAAGCCTTCAGTACATTCCAATTATAATTTTTCTTCAAAAATAATAATAATAATATCTTTTATTTTCAGTCAAACACATACAAATTACAAAAAAATATAGTAGGCTTTAAACTAAAACTTAAAAGTTATATACAAGTCATCCTACATACAAAATGATATAAAGTTAACTGGACTGAAAATTAGGTATCTCCATAGGCCAACCTGTGTTGGAGATTACCATCCGGATATATTTACAAGAATAAAAATTTTTCATCGCTAGGTTAAATAAAAATAATTAAATAATCTATTAACAAATAAAGAATATATCTTTCAGTTAGTTTAACTCCTTTCAGTGAATAATAATTTGAGAAAAAAAAAGATTAAAATATATTGATTGAAATTGATATGATTGAAATAAATAAATTGAATTGATAAATTGAAATATTTCGAAATAATTTGTTTCAATTTGATTTATTTTAATTCTCTTTCCTAAAAACCTTCTTTTTTTTTTTTTTATTAAAAAATTATAAATTTTTTGATTATAAATTATAAATAAATCACTAGGTTTCCATCCAGTGATCGGTACCTTTGTTACAAATTTCAATAAACTATCCTGTGAATTTTTTAATCCTAAAATCTATTAAATCATAAACACTCAGTTTTATTGTAAGGAAAATATATTTATCGTTGAAAAAAAAGTATTAAGCTATTTACCTTTTAAAATTAGTACTCTTAAAATTTATTTCAAATATTATCTTCAATTATTAATCTTCAAATTTTTCACTAGAATAAATCCCCGCGTATATTAAAAATATAACAACTTTTTTTAAACAGGATAGATTGCTGCTCTTAATGAAAATTCTTAATCAATTGTCTGAAGATTTTATAGATTTTTTTAAAATTATTAATTTATTTACAAATGCACTATCCGCTAGTAAAAGTTCTCCTACCCCACCACAAAGGAAGAAGAAAGAACAATGCCAGGCCCGCTCTGACGGCAAGTGTAAGGCTTTTACCCGCTAAACTAAAATCTCCTTTCTAGTCGTTCGTAAAAGTTAAAAGAATTATTTCTCACTTACAGGTGAAGGAAGTCTTATTATATAATTTTATATAGTTTTAAAAAAAAATATTTATTGAAAATGCCTGTTTGAAAAAAAAGTTTTACGTTTTAATGTAAAGATGAAATATTAGTTTAATAGAAAAGGTTTTTATTTCTTGGGTTTCATACCAGTGTACGTTACTGATTTTATAAGAATGATTTTGTATATTTAACTTCTATTTAAACAATATTTAAATTTTTAATTTTAATTGTGAAAGGAAAATTGAAAATGATATTTTCGATTTAAGTTAGGTAATTTTAAGTAAAGAACCTAATTTAATTTTTTATTAAGTTAGGTTCCTTTTCGATCAGTATTTTCTTATTGCCACCTGCTAAAATATAGAGCAATTTATATTGAGTTTTTTCAACAGATATTTTTATTTATTTCTTTTGTTTAATGAAAAAAGTCCTTACCTTATTTGTAATGATATAAATATTATTTTTAAATAATTAATAATAACATTGGCCGTATCTGTAATGAAAAACTTATAGCTTCAACACTTAACTTGTAGATTAAGCTTGTTATATATTTGCTAATTATGAAAATACATTTTCATTTATGTACTACATTACCGTTATAAAATAATATTCTCTCTAGCAGTCTATATATGACATAGCGTAGGATTATAATTAACGATTTTCATCTATCTTGTAGTTATAAAGCCATTCATCATTCAAAATATCAAATTTGAACGTTATTATGTAAATTCTAGTCAATTCTTGACGTGCTTGTAATTCAGTTTCTCTTCGCCAACGCGTTACATTTGTAACAACCCTTTTAATCAGAAGTTTTATGACTAATATTAACATGTTTTTATATTTTTTAATATTGATATATGTAATAAGAAGGGAAATTTGAAAATTTTTACTAAAAAAAAATAAGAGATAATAAATTTTTATTGGCTCTAACTATTTGAGTTTACAAAAATTCTTTAACCTGATACACTTTTCATTTTTATACACTACATTCACTAATACTGGTAAAAAGTTCTTTTAATTTGCGAAAAATGTCCTTAAATACTTTTATCTCTAATAGTAAATGTGTGTGCGCGCGGGTGTGTTTTTGTACGGGTGTTAACAAAGTCTGACACCTCTTAAAATAATTTTTAGGGGTAAAACATAGAACAATTGTTTGAGTTGCCCCTCCAAGCTCCCAGAGAGAGATAACTCAAATATTTTAAGAAAGGCAGTTATAATACTTCGTTTTGAAGGACATTTAAAAAAGATGAATTTTGATTAAAGATTTCGGGCTACGATAAACCCTCACAAAAAAGGCGGTCATTTAATTATTTCACAGATAATTACGTAAAAGTAGTTTACAATTCCTCTTAAATAACCGTGGGACACTATAAAAAAAATAACATTTAGGAATTGCTTTTACCTCAAAGGAATCTATTTTTGGTGTAACCATTACTTAAAGGGTGGATAGATTCGATCACGTTGGAAATTAACTGTGAAAAATATTAAATTACCTCCATTTCGATTACAGTTGTACCCCGAGAATTTTTATGTCAAAATTTCTGTTTTATAATGCTCTCTAGACTGATGTATCTATCATATACCTACTCTTTCCATTTAAAAAGACTTCGAATTTTTTCCCCATAGTAGTTTTGGTTTTAATGGTCTCATACACATTTTCATATGTTTAAAGGTTATTCAAGAATGCCTTACTTTCTTAATTTTCTGTATGTATGATGGAGTTTATTTGTTAGGATGTAAGTGACTGAGGATTTTAGCAGTGTTACTTCTTAGATTCATGGTGCTCGAATTATTTTTTGTATTTGTATTTTTTTTTTTTTTAATTGTGGCATAGAGGCATAACTCAGATTTTGACAATAGTAGTCGTTTTTTTTCTAATAATATTTCATTCAGAATTTTTTTTTTTTGAAAAACAGTTTACTCATATTTTATTAACGATATGTCATTCTTAAATACTATAAGGTTACTAATTAAACATTTCCTCATATTTATTTAAAATTAAATTATTGTTTAGAATATTTTTTATTTTAAACAATTATTTGCTATAACTATTCCTGAGATAGTTTCATGTATTTTTCTTTATTTTTTTTTTTAATATTTGGTAATTAGTAATTTTAACAATTTGAAAATCGTAAATATTTTTTATAGATTAATGTTGTATGGAACAGAAATAATTTATATTAAAGATAAATAACTATAGGATTTTTTTTTAGCGAAGTGAAAAAGATTTCTTTTTTTGAAATGAAATAAATAGAACGTTGATAGATACGTAAATCAAGATGCCAAGATTATTTTCATATTATGGTTTCTATTGGGTTTACACCGTTAAAGCACGAAAACATGCAAAATTCAATTTGATTTACTGTGTACCTTACGTTTCAGCAAAATCTTAAGATAACTTAAAATTTATGTTACGTTTTTAAATTCACGTCATGGCCTCTTAAATTTTATCGTTGTTCCTTCTTTTATGTTTTGTTTTATGTCTTTTTACAATCTTACATGCATATAATTATTAATCTCTATTCTTTTTATTTACATATATGTTATTTTCACTAATTACGTCAGTATTTTTTAAAATCTTATTTATTCATAATTATATTTTTTCGCAAAATTACCTATATTTTGATTATTTCATTCAGTCATTAACACGATGTTTTGAATTTTCAGACTAATCCATACTTTATTTCATTATGATAAGTTAGACGGAGATAAAACGCTATTAATAGCTTTGCATAGATTGTGATATAGTATTATATTATCTTGTTTATAATTCTTTTATCAACAAAATTAAATTTATTTAAAAATCGTTTTAATTTTTTATCTTGTTCTAAGTTTTTTCAATTTCTCCCCTACCAATCTAGTTTTCTTTCTTAAATTTAAAGCTTTCTTACTTAGTATAATTCATTGTAGCAATAATATCTTAAGCGGTCTTGTTTTATCGGTATACTTAGAAGTATTTTATCGATGTAAGGGGTTTCAATTATCTATCTACCCTCTTCAGACATATGAATTATAACTTCAAAGTTCTACACAGTTTTCATCTATTGATTTTTTGTTTAAGTACCTCTCTATATATTGGGTTTGTGTTATTGCTCTAAAAAGATTTTCCCTTGTCACACCTTACTGTTAAATTGAATGTTGACGGTCGTTTGTTTTACGTTGTCTTTGTCCATCCTTTTAAGTGTTTTTGTAACGTTATGTGTACGTTTTATAAAACATCACATGTGTTGACTTTTGACTATTGATCGGTACAAAAGCTTTTATAAATGAGTAAATTTTCCTTCTAATATTATTAAGTAATAGTGAATTTATAAATTCTTGCTCTGAAAATGTGTGAAAATAAAATAGAACAATATTGTTTAATTGAAGAATATATTTTATTAGTAGTTATTTTTAAGATAATTGGGATTGAAAAAAACAGAAACGTAACTACCAAAAAAATAACCCTCACGATAATAACCTTTTGATTTTAATTTACATTGTTATTTCACTTAATATATTTTCCAGAGATTCTTTATTATCTGAAAGGAATTGTTTTCAATTAAGAAAAAACAAAAAAAAAAAACAAAGATCTAAATAGTAGTTTACTATAATTAGTTGACAGATATTTGAAGGATATATTTTCCATAAATATATTTCAAGTGTGAATAAGTTAAAATTGCAAAATGGGAAACCAAGATCATAAATTAGATTTCTACAAAATTTTTGTCTGATGAGCCGTTGAATCCAATTTTCTGGAGTAGTAGTAGGCTATATAAAATACCAGGAATACAACAGGTTCAGGTAATGATCTGTGAAGACTGAAGTGGTTGCTCGGAACAAGTTAATAACCACGGGGAGGAAATGTTCTATGGCGACTCCCACGCTGGGTAAGTCTATGCGTGAATCCTGTCATTCATTCAGACCTCCTTGTCGCCCACTTGTACTAAACACCATTAAACCTTCAATTTGTTAAAACGTCCTTGCCCATCCTTTACTCTGTTGAGTAATGAACAATATATTTATCTGTGATTAGTCTTTTTCTTCTTATCACTTTTTAATTGGTTAGTAATTTAACTTGATATTCAAATTTTTAATCGTTATAATAGGAATAAGCTGATCAAACATGTTATTTTTTGTAGGAATATCGAAAAATACACACAAACATATATATATATATATATACATATATACAAAAACACACACACACACAAACACGAGTATATATAAAGAAAAAATCTTTGTTTGTCTTTAATAGAAATCCATAATTTTATTCCAATCCCAGTGAAATTTTGCATACTAACAGTTCCTAACAAGAGGAAAATTTTTATGAACATTTAATTTTTTTAAATTATCTCCACCCATCCCCCTTTCACATTCCCTTAAGCAAACTTTTTTCACACAGTTTTTCGGTTTTTCACGAATATCTCGAAAACTGTGAGGTAATTGTCCAAAAGTGGAAGTGACCTTTTGAAACCCCATTTTTCTACTAATGCAACTTCCCGACTGCGATAGCTTTTGTAGTTCTGAAATTATTAACAATAAACCTGAAAGTTGATGCAAAACTCTTTTGTTCTTTATTCCGTTGTAAGTAACTATTTCACATGCTATCTCCTTCTAACCCGTTTTTCACCTCCTTGTCGATCTCACTTGTTCAGTGTTACGGTGCAAAATAACCCGCAAGCTGAACTTCAAGTAGCGGTCCAGAGCTGCTGTGAAGATCAAACGAGCGTCAAAGAGTTCAAGTTACGTGTCAATTACGGGTGCGAAGCCACGGGCGCTGGTATATATAAATATAAATAAAACAGACGACCAAAGTTATGTAATACTAAATAGACTTCCTTCAGGAATCAGATGTCGCCTGTTTGATTTCTGTGTATATTATTTTTCATTTTCGATAAATAGTAGTTTACCGAAACACGAAAACTAAAAACACGAAACTTCAAACAATAGTAGTTTCGTGTTTGATGGATAACGATATCGGAGATCTTATCCTGGCCATTCTAACGTATTTTTGAGCGTTTTTCCTCCATTATAACAATTATTTTCTCGTATTTCAATTTCTGTTATTACTTCATTTCTTTGTTTAACAAATGTAGATAATATTAGAAAACGTTTTTTTTTTTGAGATGTATATTCCGTTTTGTTTACTGTACAGTATTTGTGGATTTGTTATTATTATCATTTTTTAAATATCGTTTTTTAATCCTTGTTTAGAAACATATTAATAATATTTTACAGCCTTTATAGCTAAAATAGAAAATAATCTAAATCCTTATTATTCATTTCATTAATAAATTTAAATTTTAACGTTGCATAAATGCAGACGAGTTTTTCTTTTATAAATAAATAATTTTCATTTCAGTTATATACCACAATTACGTAACTAGGTAAAAAGGTTCAACTGTTAAGTGAAACAATACTTTACTTAAATGTGTAGTAGATTAATTGATAATTTTAAAATTTATGTTTTTTTATTTAAATATATGCTAGTTTCTTATCTCCCACATCTTTTTTATTCTATCCCCTCTTTTTTGAGTGTGTTTGTATATGTGTGCGACCGCACGCTCGTGAAAGTCCCCAAGGTCATCAAATATAAAAGAGCTAAATTAATTACAGTAAATTTCTTAACCAACTAAGTGAGCCATTAGTGCTTAGTAGCAATTATTGTACGATAGAAAAGTAAAAAGGTTAGAGAAAGATACGTTTAAAACTGTAAAAAAAAAAAGAAAAAGAAAAAAAGTACTTCTTATACTTTGAAATAACTCCATTTTTGCACACCTTCACACTAATGGACTATTTTATCTCAAATAAATGTGTGACAGTGTTTTACATTTTACCTAAATTGTGTTTAAAAGCATTTTTTCTCCTTGTAATTTTATTTGATTTTATTTTTCATAACAGTTTATATTAAATATTTTCATTTTGTTTTTTGTAATTTGAAATCATTTAAATGTACGCTTTGAAAATGTAATATTTTTGTGATTTCTTCCCTATCTATAGTAGTTTTTCTTCTTTTTTTTATTAGAACATTTAGGAAGATATAATTTTGATTGGTTTTCAATTAAAAGCTTATCCATAAATACTTGATGGACAATAAAATATGATTTGATATTTTAAAAAAATAATTATAATTTGTTATAAAATTTCTTGAAAACTACAACTTATGAGTTGTTTATTATGTTTTATTTGTTGTAGTAAAATAGTAGGAGATTTAAATATAGTCCTTTTTTGTTATCGGGATTTATTAATTATTATTAAAAGCTAATTTTAATCATACCAGTCGTACCTCATTGACTTCAATGAAGATCTTTGTGACTGAATAAGTAGCGCCTCGGCATTACGTGCCGAGGTCCGGGTTCGAATCCCGGTCATGCCATCTTTTCATGCGCTACCATTTTTCATTTGACTAATTACCGTAGTTTCTGATGCCCGCTCTTCATAAAAAAAAAAAATAATAATAAATAACTGATGAAAGGAAGGCATAAAGTTTGTATAATGAATTTATGTACTATGTAATACTAGAAAGAGAATGGTAGAAGGATACTTAACCACGAAACATCAGACAAAAAAAAAAAAAACATGAAAAATCAAATTATATTTAAGAATGAGGTTTTAAAAATTTAATAACAATTTATTTTATTTATTATTTTTTTATTGAATTTAAAAGTAGAAAAGTAGAAAAAAATTGTGAACTAATTATTTTTGCTCAGACGGGGACATTATCCGTCAAGATATTTTGTAAACATGTGTTATAGTCATCAGTTGGAGCTTGCTGAAGGCTGTAATACCTCTCAGCCTCCAGCACACCCTACACGAGTAACAGATACAAATTATTTTCATTAAATGAAAAACATTTGAACAAAAATGTTTACTATTGACAAATTATAAAAGTAGCGCCATAATTTGCGAAAGACACTAAAATACAAGATTATCTATCTGGGATTGCCTACCGTTCGTGAAGAGATTCGACTCAGTGATTCAGTACAAGATACAAAATGAAAATGAACAAACATGTAAAATGGCTCGCGGTTAACCTCCTGAGTAACAGAGAGGTCGTTAGACGCCTAAAGCGGCTGAATATATTAGAGCTGTAGGTTCTCCGAGATTTAAGGTGAGTCGGCTACTCTAGAGTGTTGTGCATCGTCAAAATTCTTCACTTCGTTTCGCCACTTACTTTTGTTCTTTCTTTGATTTGTTTCACTGTCTCTTTGTTTGATTAGTTATTCTGTGTATGATTGTTTTCTTTGCTTTTTATGTTCTGAACCTTTAACAGTATTCCTTGGATTCGCAATTATTTATGTTTAATTTATATTTATGAATACTGTATAAGATATTTATGCATATGTTTACATAAACCGTACTCTGAGCGAAATGGAAATCCCTCTCTGCTTGTCATTGTTTTTTTTGTATTTAAATTTGCTTATGGTTCCGATAAATTGATATCAATTGTAAATTAAACTGTATGTCAACAAAAAAAAATTATTTCCCCTTATTTTACAAACTAAATTTTTACTTTCTGTTTTGAATTAATCACCTAATTTCTCTCCTCTTTTGTTGAGATTCATTTAAACATATAAAAACTGATCTCGGTATTATATCAGTAAACACAAAATTATTTCGATAATGAATTTTATCAAAAGTAATCAAATATGGTTATCAAGTTGAAAAAATAATCTTTATTTATTAATTTTATTTTATTAAAAAATCTGATGTGGATACCACTTTACTTTCTTTACCCCATTAAATTACATATATTTTTTATTAAATTATATTCATTTTCTTGTTTATTTTTTATATTATTATTTATTGTAATTCTTTTTACAATTAGAGATTAATAAATCAGTATATTTCAATTAAAAAAAAAAAAAGATAAAAATAATGAAAGAAATGTACTCCGATCCTCGCCGATGTGCCTTCCTCTTGTAAGATCCAAATATTTCATTAATTCAAATTTTATTTGGCTATAATTCTGGAACCAATGAAAATAAGTACCACTTATGATATATCGTTGAAAAACTCTCAATGAAGGCTTATTACTGCAGGCTAATTACTGCAGTTAAGAAAATATCCAAAATCCAAAAAATATGGACTTTTTCATATAATACCAAAAAAAAGAAAAAAAACAATAGATTCTCCTACACTTTTCCTATTAACATAAATATTTTACTAATATTCGGTTATGCTGTTCTTATTAGCTATTATTGTTCTAATAATTTTAGTAAGCGTATTATAATTTTATATGTAGAGATAAATTTTTCTATTACATGTATCTGTGCTACTTATAAATCTAATTTTTATGAAGTCAAATTCAATATGCTTCTTTATAGATTTTTAAATGGGATTAATAAATAAAGATTGGTACTTCGGAACCCGAAGTTTATAATTATTTTAAAAACTTGTAAATTCCGTTTGTATTTCATATAATTACTGTAGTACTTTAACAGCCCGCAGCTTGTTAGTTTTTAGTCGTGGACTAGTTGTTTATCAGTACATTACTAAGAGTTCGTCGACCTTCGGTGTGTTTTCGTGAAGTAATAATGTGATAAAATTCATTCCTAGTATGTAAAAGTTCTAAATATTGGAATACACGTTACACCATTATTTCTTTGTATAATATATATATATTTATAAGTGTGTGTGTGTGTGTGTGTGTATGGGGGGGAGGTGGATGTGTGTGTGTCTTTTTTTCTTATTTATAAATCCGTACGTAATTTAAAAAAATATAGATTTTGTAGTAACTAAAACGTATTCGTTTTTAAAAATATACTATAAGAAATACTGGAAGGATATTCCATTAACAAAAAACCACTTTGCTGAAAGTTGAAAACTTAAAAAAAAATGAAAGTTTAATTATATTTCTGGAAAATAGAAACTATTGTAGAAATAATAATGGCTTTTAAAAGAATTAAAAACATTTTTTTGGAACATTCAATATTGAAAATAAAATTACAATAAAGAATTTATGTATATATTACTCGTATTTAAACAAACTTTTTTTATTCTTTGCTACAGTTTTTAATTTCCAGTTGGTTCCAATCTACTGGAACAGCAAGTAAATTTGAATAACAAAAAAAATTGCAGAAAGGGTTTTCATTGAAATCCCTCGTGGAACTTACGTAACAAATTTTATTATAATGTATACACAAAAATGGAATAAACATAAACAAGTACATAAAAAATGAGTATAAAAACATTGATCAAAGTTCAGAACATAAAAAGTTAAGAAAACACCAAAATGTACTTATCAAGAATAACTAATCAAACAAAAAAACAGTGAATCAACTAAATCAAAATCAAGTAACTAACAAAAGTAAATGGCAAAGCGAAGTGAAGAATATTGACGATATACAACAGGATGCTGATTCATCTTAAATCTCGAAAAACTTGCAGATCTAATATATGCGGTCACTTTAGCCACCAAACGTCCTCGCTGTTATCAAGGAGTTTAACCGCAAGCCAGTTCATATGTTTGTTTAGTCTCATTCTGTATTCTATCTACAAAATACCGGTACAATTTAATTTTGTATCTTGTGCCGAATCGCCGTATCACCTCTCGAACGGTAGGCAATTCCAGATAATCGTGTATTTCAGTGTTTTTCACAAACCAAGGCCCTTCTGTTATGTATCTCATTATTTTTTTTCTGGAATCACTGTACGACTTCGATATGTTACTATCACTCGTCATGCCCCACAGTTTGGTTCCGTAGGTCCAAATCGATTTCAGGACCGCTGAGTATAGAATTGCTTGTTAGATAATGTTAATTGAAATCTTCAAGTTCGCTTAGATACGTCATCTATAATTCTGTTTCTCTCTGATATAACTCCTCCACCTCAGACGACGATCCACATGAAGCCCTAGGTATCGCAAGCTGTTATGGGGGATGTAAACGTCATTAATTTGAACTCGCTGACAATTACCACTCCACTTAAACATAACATGCCAGACTTAACCGGATTAATCTTCATCTTCCATCTTGCTAGTACCTCATTAATTAGATCGTTAATTAGATTATTTTTTTATGTAGCATAAGCTACGACAGGGTCCAGAATTCCCAATTAAGATTGCCATGTCATTCGCTCATGATGCAAATGTGAAGTCCTCTAGAATCGGAAGGTCCATGGTGAGGACTGAATATAAAACAAGTTCTAGAACTGAGCCCTGAGGACCACCCGACCTATCAAATAATACAGACAAGTCTTGGTTGATCTTCACCTGGGAAAACGTTCGTCCAGATACCTATGTAGGGATCAAGTAATACGATTGAGGAAGGCTCTTTTTCCTTTTTTTAGAGTAGACTAGGAAGCTAGATTTAGTTAAAGGTCTGCTGGACATAAAAAACGCAACCGACCAATGCATCTTTTCTTCTAGGCACTTGCTGGTAACGTTGACAATCCTGTGTATTTGTTCGATCGTTGAGTGACCACGTCTGAAATTAAACTTCATCTTTAACCATATTTAAACCTTTTTTTTATGTTATTATTTTTACTCGATAAAGTCTGTAAAAAAAAATTGAAATACCCAGCATTTTTATAATACGAAAAATTATTTGACTGCTTCTAACAGAAATACTGCAGTAATAATCTTTATTTTAAATACTACAATTTATAGTGCTTGATAAGAAAAAATTTTTATTGTGTGTGAAAATTGTAAACTTGACTAGGATTCTTATACAGCCCCTGTTCATATGAAAGGTAAAGACACTACCTCTCCGTTAATCCTTTGCAGAGTGGAATTAGTTTTATTTATTTATTTATTTTTTTTTTTTTTTACTTATTAGTTTGTTGATGAAACACACTAACAGTGTAAAATTACCAAATCTAAATACTGTTTTTATTTTCATCGTACATAAATAAAATATATTTTGAGGCTTTAATTCAATTTTTTTTTTTAATGAAAAGATATAAAATTAAAAACATATAAATTCCTTATTATACTTGTTACTGAAAACAAATTATCTTTTATTTTTTTATTTTTTAAACCATTTTAAATATTGGAAATATTTGTTATATATGTAGTATAGCGCATTTTATTCTACATCCTGTCTTGTTTTATAAGTACAAGATTTCCTTAGGGATTTAAAAGAGCGGCAAAGTGTCAAGTCCAAAGTCCAAAACTACCTTCCTTAGTTTTCTCCTACCTTTGTCACCCTGGGAATCTGATATAAAGATCTCGTGTTATTTGAACAAAAGTGAAAAAAAAAAAACGTATTGGTACGAACGCGCGCACTTAAAGTAAGAGAGGAACGTACGTTTATAAGTTTGCACAAGGGATAATTCCTATTTTGTTTCAGAGTAATATCATAATATGATAAAACTGTACTTTAGGATTAAGAAATATATATATTTTTTATAGCGGTATTTATTTATATATGAAATACTTTATTTATTTTTAAGCCTAACAGAACTTTATATTATTTTATAAGTTTGATATTAATTGATCGTGTTTAAGAGGTATCCAGTCTTATATAAGATAATATGTCTTGGATACGTCAGATAGTTTGCGAATAATTATGATGTAATTAATATTCCTGAAAATTAATTTTGAAATAACTTTCTCATGTTTATGTTTCTCAACTTTTTACATGTTATTGTTTTACTTTAAACATACGTAACTTTTCTTAGTTCGTGTGTTAATTTAGTGGTTGGCCACGCTTACTTTGTTTTAGTAACCGGTCAATGTATTATTCATGGAATTCGTCTGAACAAACAGATGTACATAACCTATTCGTAGTACTTTAATTAAATATAAGAAATTTACGTTAGGAGTTCATCATTTACCTAATTAATCTTTCTTTTTTTACGTTTAATTCTTATTTTGTTTAAAAAAAAACTTAAGGATGTGTTTTTTTTTTTTATTACGTACAAGTAATAATAAATATAAATATAAAATCTAATTAAAATTCATATGTTAATCGTACCTGTATGATATATTTTATACAACTTTATCTTGATGAATGTAGATATAAATTTTATAAAAATAAATACACATAATCTATTATAAATTAAACTAAACTGATCACATTATATGCTATATAATGATTCCCTTTTTGATGAATATAAAGCAATTTCAGTAGTTGGCCATTTTTTTTATCGTTCCTTCTCAATCTCTTTATTTATTTCTGATAATACGAGCCGTGTTTTTAAAGTAAGTACCGTTTTGAAATCAAGCCGATGCAGCGCTGCGATCGGTGTCTTGCACATGCGCATTGTATACCTACATCTGTTGGCAAGCCACAGACGCCATTACAGCCAAAATCGATCGTGTTTACATTTAATTTTACGTATTTAAAATGTCTCTACCAATTGAGAATCCCGCCGAAATACGTGATTTATTCGTTTTCTGTATGCTACAGGCTAAATTCACCGTCAGATTTGTGAAGTCTATGGACAAAACATTATGAGTGATGGAATGGTACGGAAATGAGTTAGAGCTTTCAAGAATGGCCGAACAAACGTTCATGACGAGGAACGTAGTGCGTGACCACTGATCAGTGATCAGTGATCAGTGATCACTGACGATTTGGTGCAAAAAGTCGATGAAAAAATGAAAGAAAAAGACGCTTCACGATTTCTTCATTATCATTGGAGTTCCCTCAAGTTTCAAGAAGTGTTTTTTACGAAATTGTTACTGAACGGTTAAACTACCAAAAATTGTGCTCTCGGCCGTGTTGCAGCTTGTGGTTCGGTATGATAAGTGCCTTAAAATTGAAGACAACTATGTAGAAAAGTAGATTAAGATACTGGCTTTCATGTAAAAATAAAATAATTATGAAAAGTCTCTTTGTATTTTTTTTAATTTCAAAACGGTACTTACTTTAAAAACACGCCTCGTAGATAGTGCTTATTACTTATGTATGTGATCGAATTTTACTTTATTACCTATTAACTTATTAGGTTAAACACAAATAGTACTTTTAAAATCGAATTGATTGCATCCGATCCTGTTCTTTTCGTTCTTGTTTAATATTTAAGGGAGACCTACTTTAGCTTTTATACCATTTGGTTCCTTCTCATTTGTAAAGCAATGAGTCTGGATTATACATTATCTCATTATGTACATAAAATAGTGTTTTTTTTTTGAACCTAGTAATGAGTTTAATATTACTCAAAAAGATATTATAGTAAGTTCTAGGTAAGTTAATTAAATAAAGTAAATAAATAAATTTCATAAACACTACTAAAGATCGATTGACTCAAGTCGATTCTCAACTTTTAACATGACGACAAAAAATGAAATCAGGATCGTGTTTATAAGATACCGAGTGAAAAATCATTTTATTTTAATTCATTCATTATAACATATCTTACTTATTTAGAAGAAAATAAATTAATGAAAAAGAACAACAATTTTAAATGGACAGTAGGATTATAAATCCTGTAAAACGTTATATTTATTAAACAAAGTTAAAAGAAAATTTTAAAAAGTAAGATTACTATTTTTTTTTTATACAAATTTTTGCTGCAATGAATCCCGCAGAATAGATAATAAAAAAAATTATTTATGCTAAAAAGGGTTGAAATTTCATTTTAAAATGTTTTAAGCTCAGTTTTTATCAATTTAAAGTTTTTTGCTTATTTACGACCAATCAACTAAAAAAAAAAAAAAAAAAAAAGGAATTACAATAATTTTGTTAAGCATGGCCTGTTAGTAGAAGTATACAATTAATGTTAATGTATAGAAAACCGTACCAACAATTGAAATTTGACACGTTCGATCGCTTTCGAAGTTAGTTTCCATCCTCAGGAACTCACATTATTCGTCATATTTATAACAATAATTAAAACTTTACATGTTAATTGTATGAAATTTGTGATGAAATGCTAGTAAATGGGCTTTTTAATATATTAAAACAATTAAATAATTACGTCTTTCTTAAAGTAACAGTTGAACAACTGTTTAAATCTAAGAAATATATATTTCTAAGAGAAATTCAAATTTTATTGTTTTTAATTTTTGTTGATTTACAAATCCGGCATTCTGTATCTGGCATTCGATAATAATTTTCAAACATTTTTTTTTATAAAAGTTAAAACTATACTCTAAGATGGTAGAGTTAAAAAATTGTATTATGAGGTTAACCCGTTTAAAAAAAATTAGATGTTCTAAGGAAAAGCATAGCAAATATTTTTTATAGTCAAGATATAAATACTAAATATTTGATTTAATTCGGTTCGGCTAATCTTGCGTGTTTCCCTTACTACAGATAGACACGAATCAAAGTAATCGTCTTCAGTTCTGTGCAATAATAAACTACATCGCTTAATTTCAGAGCATTATATAAATAAAATATGTAAATTTTTCCGAATTTTTTCTACAACAGATAAATAGTTAGTTAAGAAAATATTCTATTGTAACCCCTTATTACTACGTTTTTCTTTTTCTTTATTTGCATTCATTTCTGATGTTAACGGTTTTAAAAATTTATATATGAAACTTATGTAATTTATTTATTTGATACTTTTTTGTAATTTTATAATTTATCTATTAAATATTTTTATTGCTGGAAATAATTTTCTTTTTCTTCAAATTTTTTTTAAGTCAGGTGCATTTTTTTTATAAATCCTGAAATTGTTTTTGGATTATTCTTGTCAAAACTCGACTTCTGTGTCAACATTATTCTTAAAGAAAAAGGTAGAGAATTAGTTTTAGCTACATAATTATTAAAATAAAGTGTATACATACATTACGAGCAAATTTATCAGAACATATGGAATTTTTCGTTTATTTCTATGTTGTGGATACACTTCTTGACCATACCCGCTCTTTAAGTAGTCTGTACGGCCGGCCTCCGTGGCCGAGTGGTAGCGTCTCGGCCTTTCATCCGGAGGTCCCGGGTTCGAGTTCCGGTCAGGCATAGAATTTTTCACACACGCTACAATTCATTCATCTCATCCCTCTGAAGATATATTTAGTTGTGGTTTCGGAGGTTAAAAAAAAAGTAGTCTGTACACAAATCAGCTGACTTCAAAGTCGTGAGTTCTAAGGTTAAAATTCTAATATTTGTAGTTATTCTTATACGGATTTGAATATTAGATCGTGGATACCGGTGTTCTTTGGTGGTTGGGTTTCAATTAACCACACTTCTCAGGAGTGGCCGACCTGAGATTGTACAAGACGTAACTTCATTCATGTTCATACATATCATCCTCATTCATCCTCTGAAGTAATACCTTACAGTAGTTCCGGAGGCTAAACAGAAAGAGATAAAGAAAGTAGTCTGAACAATGTTACTGTTCTTTGGTTATATAGCAATTTTCATGTTAAAAATAGTGTTTTTTTTTATTTATTCAATTTTTTATTACAAAATCATACTTTCGTATTTGTATTTCTTTAGTTTTGTGTCTCTTGATTATATATATAATAGCAGACATAACTCGGAGAAAGCATTCAAAAATTGTTTCTCTTTCTGAGCATATCAGTATAACACAATGGCAAATAGCTTCTGAGTGTGATATTGGACTAGGGACAGTGAATGCTAATTAAAAACAATTTAAACAAACTGGTTTCAACCTCAAAGGAGAGACAATTCGGCCGCAAAAGAAAAGCTACTTCAACACAGAATTGGTTACTAGTGGGAAAAAGTAAACTTGATCCAAAATTATCAGCTATGGACTTAAATCGAGAATTAGCAATCAATGGAATAGATTTATACGATGTTTAGTGGCTATCTTCTTGCAGCTGGACGGAAAGTTCAACAGTCCGCTAAAAAGCAGCTTTTAACTCCAGAAATGTTCCAAAAAAAGAAGTTTGTTTTGTGTCAAAGAATATGCTAACTGAACCAATGAAGACTGCAACAATGTTTGTTAATCGACGAATCACATTTTTATGTTCAGGTGAACTGAGTTCCATACATTAGAAAAGCATCAGATGAAAATACATCACTGGCTCATATCCAAAAATCAGTTAAACATCCTCAGAAAAGATGATTTGTGGTTGTTTCATAATTTAATACCCTTCTTCATTATTTCCAGTACATTGTTTGTTGAAAAGTGATAGATATATCAAGATTCTTAAAGAAAGAGTTGTGATACAACTTCTGAACAAATTCCCACAAGACAGCAGAGTGTTCCAACCAAATGTGGTGCCATGCCATACTGGCAAAAAAAGTGGAAAAATTTTTTGAAGAACGAAACATTGCAGTGCTCCTCATGTGGCCAGGCAACTTCCCTGACCCAGTTGTAAATTTTTGAACAATGGTCAAAAAATGACTCTGAGAAATGAATTGACAAAAATTTACCTATTAAATCAATAATAGTAGTATGGTTTCGTGATGAAGAAAAAAAATGTTTAATACTTCTGTTGAATTGATGCCAAATCGTGTGCGTGGAGTGATTAAGAATAAAGGAGGACGTATTAATTACTAGATATTCACAAATTCTACACGTATGATTTTTGTCTAAATAAAGTTATTTTTTATTAAATAACATCTGTGTTCGGATTAATTTGCACGCTGCTGTAAATAAATTGTCTTAATTAAAATTAACGACTCTTTGAAAATGATTTTATTAATGTTTAATATTCACTAAAATCCTTAACAGCATATTCAATACATTTCATTTTAAAAACGTAAAATAACCTATGATATGTAGTCTGGTGCAATTACATGTATAAATGATTTTTCCTTTGTATGGACAAAACAATATTCTTTAGATATAAAATATGAATTTACATATTCAAAAATATTTAATTAATAAAAGTAAAATACAATTCTGCATATTATGATCAAAAAAAGAAGCACAGGATCTTTTTCTTTTTTTTACTTAAATGAATTCAGACAGATGTTAAAGTGAAAAGAGTTCAACAGACTTAATAGTAATTTACAATTAATTAAAAATGGAAAGAGTTGTTCATTAATCTAATTAATATCATTACTTTTCATGGCTCTTAATGTACTTGATCTACCCGTAACTACAGCGTGTAATAATAACAAAAATAATATAGAGCTTCATTAAATGGGATCCACCAACTAAATGAGAAAATGCGATTATAAAAGTAAAGAAAAAAAACACTTTTGTCTGCTTCATTTTTTGTATACGGTTCTTTTCATAATGCAACTTCCATAACCGTTTTAAAAATTCAGAACTTTTGCAATAAATATAAAAGTTTTTACAAAGACGTACACCCGTTCATGGTTCTGCTCATTGAAAAAAAAACGAATAGTTTTTTTACCCATAATTTTCAGGTATTTTTCTTTTCCCGCACTGTATTTTTTTTTTACATTTCCATAATTTTTTATTGGAATACGGTTCTTTATTAATAATAAAAAAAACGTACCCTTTGTAAAAATTTAATACTATTTTAAATTAAATTTGTTTTTAAAAGAATTTTTATTAAAAGATAAAAATTAATCCGGCTAGGCTTACGCTTATTACATTTACGATGAGTAAAACTAGCTGCCCGCAGGTTCAGCTTAATGGCGTTTTGAGTTGAACTTGCTACCAGATTTTGATACTTAGGACTGCATCTTGATCGCCATTTGATGTGGAGAAGTCATGTCAAAGATAAAGGACTAATCCCAACCCCCGTAGGGGAAGACACCCGCCTTGTAACGTTCTATAATAAACTATTGAGAACAGAAGCGCCGTAATTTGCGAAAACCACTGAAATACACTATTATCTGAGATTGCCTACCTTTCAGTGATTCGATGCAATATAAAAAATGAGAATAAACTAACATGTGATCTGGCTCTCGGTTAACGTCCTGGATAACTGGGATACCTAAAGTGACTACATATATTTGATCTATAAGTTATCCGAGATTTGAGATGAATCAGCTAGCCTCGATTGTTGTACATTGTCAAAATTCTTCATTTCGTTTTGACGCTTATGCTTGTTGATTTTTTATTTCACTCCCTTTAATTTATTTTATTTTCTTTGATTACTTTGTGAAATTTTGTTTATTTTTATAAAAATCCTACTTTTATGAGTCGCATTGTATTTTCTCCTTTTTTCACAGTTTTGTTTATAAATTTACATGACTTTATATAAATTAAATTTGCCACTAATTATTGTTTAATTTTGTATTACATTTAATTAAATATAAATTATGAAATAAATTAATTAAACTGGAATTATTTGTTCAATATTTAATTAAAATATTTAGAATGTGTGTGTGTTTTTATTTATATATATATTTTTTTTTAATTAAAAATTCTGTAAAAAGTTTTTTTTCTTGATTAGGAATTAAAATATTGTACATGTTTTTAAACTCAATACGAATTATTATTTATTTTTTTTTTTTTTTTTTAATTATACTGGTTTTGATTTTTTCTCAATTTTATTTTTAAGTAATAGTGTATATTTTTGTGTGAAGATACAAAAAAAAATTTCTTATGATTTTTTTTCACTATAGAAATGAGTATATTTTATAAATTTATCTCTGCCTCAAAAATTTATTTAAAACTGTTTTTTTATTCGGCTTTACTTTTAATTGCTAGTAAACGTTTCTTTTTTTTAAAATTAATTTAAATTCTTTCTGTGATTTTTTTATATCGATAAAGTAATTAAGTATGCTGAAATATTTTTACTATCTAATTAGTGAAATTATTTCTTGTACATTTGGTATTTAATGACAGTAACACATCACTATACCTGGTATGGGAATTTTTCATTACATAGAATTTACAAAAGTAATTAAATTTACAGAAGACTGCAATAGTAAATGTAGAATTTAGTTTGCTAAAAATAGTACTAATTCAAGCGTTAATGCGCTGTTGATTATTATTTGTGTTAAAATTTGGTGGAGAGTTGTTTTGTACGGTATTCGTTCACTTGACACAGCTGCAGTGCGGTTTCGTTTAGCTGAAGAATATTCCTTCCATGTTATTTGACCCTCGGGCTCTTTCTCTTCTAATTTCATACGAGTTAAAATAAATAGTATTCTAACATCTCTCTTTCATGTCCGTATAAATTAATACCTATTAAAAAGTGAATTTGCTTTTCATATAAAGGTGAACTTTTCAATTAATTAATGCAGGAAAATTTTATTTCTTGTTTACTACCATTTATATTTAAGTAGAGAAAAAATTACACTTAAAGGAAATTTAAAAATTATTCGTATATTTGACATCAACAATAACCCAAGGCATAGGAAAATCGTTCCAGTTCATTTATAAAATGGCATAATTTTTTCATCTATTTCTTTCGGGTGTCTATTTCTTTTCCTGATAGTTTCTGCAGTAAAGCTTTTTGAAATACTTACTTTAGGTATATTCATTATTTGTTCTTGTCATCTAATTTAATATGGAGATAGTTCAAACCAGCTGGTAGTTTAAACGTATACATCCGCTCAAATAATTACATAATTGTTCTTATCCATCCTTAAGCGTTCTTCAACATGTTACAAAAATCACTTTGTTTTTTTTTTAATCTTAGATTCTTTAAATTTTAACGCATTAGTATGTTATTTAAATCTCATAACAAAGCCTTATCGATTTAAAGTAATATAACAGTAGTTAAAATATTTTACACCTTTTAATTTTACCTTCTTTCCGACTTCTGTGATATGAATTTTATGATAATTCCTAAAAGTAGCAACACATTTTCTTTGAAATAAATTTAAATTTATAACCGTATCGTTTTAGTATTTATTATGTATGTTGATTTGATTTAGTATTATTATATATGTTGTATCTGAAAACAGATGCTAGCTAAAGGGTTTTGTTATGTTATTTAAATAATATTTTACATGTCATGGTAAAATATTATTAAAATAAATTTATTTTTCCATTTATGGAAAAACTATTATTTTTTTTTTTTTTTTTTTTTTTTTTTTTTTTAGTGGTTTATGAATGACTTAAGATAGTTGCTAGTTTCTATTTATTTTACTATGCTTACTCGTATAATATTGTATTCATCATAAACCTGTTAAAATGTAGAATCTACATCAGTAAACAAAAGTAAATTTGATTTACAGTTACCTGGATCAATTCCAACGAATAATTCCGATTCCCGTTTCCTAAGGATTTCCTAAAATTCGCAATTTTTTTTTTTGCCATAATGTTAGTTAACAACCGATTCTAATTTACCGGAGCCATAATTAAATTTAAATACAGAACAAACAAAAATTAAACAAAGACATTCAGAGAGGGGGTTTCCATTGAAATCCCCCAAAGAACTGTATATATATATATATATCTTAAAAGGATACATAAATATGTAATAAACATTAATAAGTAACACCCTAGGATAGCTGATTCACCTCAAATCTCGAAGAACTGGCAGATCTAATGTATGCAGTCACTTTAAGCGCATAACGTCTTCGCTGCGCTGTAATCCAAGAGGTTAACCGCGAGCCAGTTCACATGTATTTCAGTCTCATTTTGTACAGATTGCCATATCTCCTCTCGAATGGTTGGCAGTTCCACATAATCGTGTATTTCAGTGTTTTTCGCAAACCATTACATTACTGTTATATTTCTCAATATTTTGGTGTTTGCTTTATGTGTTCTGAACTTGATCAATATTTTATTGGGCTCATTTTTGTACGTACTTATTTATTATATTATATATTGTTATTTATTAATAATATTATATATTAATGTATTTGCATATATATAAATACATATATTATATGTATTCTAAACAACCATTTCTTTGAGGGATTTCAATGGGAACCCACTCCTATATGTCATTTTTCTTTTTTTATTGAAATTTATTTATGATTCCGATTGGAACCGATTGTAAATTAAACACTAGAGCAAAAAAAGAAAAATTGATGAGTATTTATAGCCAAATTTATTTTTTTATAATAGTGTTGCATGTTTTAACAGTATAATCCTTTTGCATTTTAATGGACTTAGTGTATGAATATATTTGTCTTTTAGTATACTGGGGTAAGTGAATAAATTAATTTAAAATCCATAAAAACCAAATCAGAACATTAATATAGCTACAGATGGACAAAGGATTGAAGAAATGATTCAATTTACATACTTGGATCTAGGATAACAAAGGATGGTAGAAGCAAGGAAGAATAATCAGCAGGATAAACCAAGCAAAAAGAGCATTTAATGCAAAATCACTACTAACATCAAGTGGTATAAGCTTGGCAACACTGAAAAAGCTGCATAAAGTATTCATTTGGAGTGTAGCACTGTATGCATGCGAAACATAGACTATTGGCATTGAAGGGAAGAGAAGATTGGAAGCTTTCGAGATATGGTATTTTAGAAGAATGCTGAAGATAAAGTGGGTGGATAAAATCTCGAATGAAGAGGTGTTGAGGAGAATAAGGGAAGAGAGAGAGCTTTGGAAGAGTATAAGGAGGCGAAGGATGGAACTAGTAGGACATATTTTAAGACATGATGGCATGGTTAAAGTGATAATGGAGGGCTATGTAGAGGGAAAACAATACAGAGGGAGACCCAGATTAAATTTTATGCAACAGATTAAGGAGGACATTAGGTATAATTCATATGAAAAATTAAAAAGGAAAGCTAACGAGAGAATCGCATGGAGAACTGTTGCCAACCAATTCATAGGATTGATGACCAAAGAAGAAGAAGAAGAAAAACCAAATCAAATAAAATTGTTGTAATTATTCTAGAAAACATTTTAGCCATTAACAAAAATTTAATTTACAAAGTGTCCCAAAAGACTCGCACCATAGGGATGTATACAATGTACTTAAAATATCTGTTCAATATGGTTTTCATGTAAGTCGAAACACAATTGAAAACGGTCTCCCTTATTGCACAGTTGATCATAGTTAGGGGTTACAGATTGGCACACAGTTTCTTGCGCTCTCGCAAATGTATTTTGGCATTGATCTTGACTATGTAAACTTGAGATTTTACATAACCCACTCGACACTATTCATTGAGTTTAAATCTGGGGATCGTGGTATTCATTCCCCTATGACTGATCCGCTGGGAAAAGTGTTCATCTAGCAAATCACGGACTTTTGTAACATAGTGCGAGGTTACTCCATCCTGCATGAAAATTTCTGGTTTTCCAGAAGCCAGCAAATCCAAATTGGAATTTTTCATTTCCTGCCAAGTAATACATACACTAAAAAGTGAATTTCGCTGTAAACTGTTTCATTAAAAAAGTAGAGGCCAATGATATCCGGTCTTTCACAAACCACATCAAAACGACGCGATCAGTTCCTTGCTCCTCTATCGGTAAATCAGTGAGGGTTATTGTCGGATCAGTACCATAAGTATTCTGAATTAGAATCTAAATCTGAATAACTGAATCTGTTGTTTATTTGAAACATATTTAGAAATTGGAAATTGATGTCCACCTCTCCATTTACATAAAAGTTGGCTTCATCAGAGAACATAACTTTAGAAAAAACTCTGGTTCCTCCTTCAACTGGGTCAAATTGCACATTTCTGTACGGCGATCATGGATCGTGTTGTGACATTTGGTGTAACACTTGTACGGATGATACTTGTTTTTTTGCAAGATCCTCCATATCGTTGCCCGAGAAACATCCACTTCTAAGCTTGTTCGGCGAATTGATTTTTTTGGCCTTACAAGATACCTTCCTCAAAACTCATTCCACCTCTTCTGAAGTGGTCGGACGTCCAGATTTTTTAGCATCGCGAACACTACCTGTAGCTTTGAATTTTACTACCAGTCTGATAACCGTTGTGTGAGACACTGGCTCTCGTTGAGGATGACTCACATTAAATCCATTTTCAACTTGCCTATGAGAGAATCGTTCACTTCCACAAAAAGGATAATTTCTACCCGCTCTTCAGTGTCAATATCTTTCGGTCCTGCAACTAGAAAACAGACCAAAATTAGTAAGACCCTACGCGAGGGACCTTTTTCGACACCTCGTAGATTAATATAAACCATACTACCATAAAAAATAAATAAATAGAAAAGTATATAAATTCGATAAAATCTCGGTATTATAACCTTAAGTCCATTTTTTAACCGCATATGATATATATCATAGCAACTCATAGCAGCTCGAGTGATCATAGATGAAGCTTAGCACTTGCAGATTTATCTGTTTAAAAAAAATACATAAACAAAATGGATGGCTATAAAATAATCATAAAGATTTGTAATTGTAAAAGGGATGATAATAGAAATCAATAAAACATTTTTTGCGAGGAGTATGAATTTCGAAACATAAAAGGAAATTTAAATATGACCTGCAAATGAAATGACTTCATCCAGATGGTCCTTGTCTTTAAAAATGCATTTTTTTTACAGTTCTTTTATAAAAACCGGTCTCACCTCGTTTTCATGATGTAAATAAATTAAATTAAAAAAAAAAAAACATTTCTTTTAGATTTTATTACTTTTTCATTTTATTAAAATTACTGAAATTAAAATAATTATTAAATTTTTATGTTCAATAAACCACAATTAACTTTATGTAAAAGTATCAGCAGGATATCAATTAATAGGCCACTCTGATATCGATTTTTATTTTAATGTCAGAAGGAATAAAAGAGCTTGTAATTGATTTTATTTAACAATTAATATCGGTATGTATAAGTATCCTTCATTTTTTTTGATAGTTTGTTGTTTCAGTTGTCATTAACTGAATTAAACTAACATAGTTTATCAATGATTTTAATTTCGTTTCAGTTAAGTGAAAGTATGCTTTGATCGATGTAACATATAGGCCGTGACATGAGCCTTGGACTCACTAACTGGAAATATAATAATAAAAAATATTAATTAAACTAGATTTTTTTTTGAGCTGCCTATTATCATATAAGAGAATGCATTCACTTTACATTTTATTTGTGCAAGTTATTAATTAATTAATGCAAATTATAAAGTAATACAAATTAATTGAAGTGTTCTGAAATTAAAAGAAGGTTACTGGATAATCTAATGTGTCCGTTGAGTGAGCTTAACGTTTTCTTCCTAGTTCTCTTTATTTCTCTCTCTCCCCCCTCTCACTCTCTGTCTATCTGTGCGTGCGCGTGTTTGTGTGTGTGTGTGTGTGTATTTCATTCTTTCAGAATAAAATACCATGAAAATGCATATTGTTCCACTAGAATTTTTCTTTTTTCAACAGATTAAGTTGAAAAGAATAAAACAGGACCTCCCTCAAGTAAAATTTTCCGCGTTGTTAGTCCGAAAAGAGAAACAAAAGACCCTATACATTTATACTTTCATTACATTTATAAATATCTGCATGATTATTAAATTTACTAAACGTAAAATTTTGTGTATTTTGAATTATTTTATTACTTTTATATCGTGTAATTCTGATTTCGATATTAGTTCTTTTTTATTTTTTACTCTTTTCATTTTATTTATAACACTAACACACACACACATATATATATATATATATATATACATTAGTGTGTATATATTATATATAATACATATGTATGTATGTTACTAGTTTACGAGGATCACTGTCAAGGTTTATTTTATTTTATTTATTTGAAATCGTTTTTACGGTTTGAGCTGTAGCGTTCTAGGATAAAACATTAATGTGGAACAGTGTTGTACGAAGCAAAAAATAAAAAAGGAGAAAAGTAAAACTTGTCGTTGTCGACATCGGTTTAGTACAGTATCAGCAATGTTCAAAATGATAGCAAGTGCGCCGACGTTGTGGTTCAGTAATTGTTAAAAACTATTCTGCCGTGTAATTTTAGACAACAGCCTCAAAAAATTACAATCAAAAGTGGAATATTACTACATTATAAACTTACATCTACCTTTTGAAACTTACTTATAAATATTTTCATTTTATATTTTTTTCAAGTTTTTTAGAAAATACTTTTAAATTTTTTTGAATATTTTTAAAACTTTGAATAATTTTTTTTAACGAATTAGAACATCCTTCGAGTGGAACTTTTCTCATTCGTTATATAATATTTTATTTAATTATGGAATAATCCATTGGATTATCCTTTTAGTTGATTAGCCTGTTTCATTTATTTTTTTTATTTCAAATTCGAGCTAAAACACTTAAGAAATAGAGAAACATGTTTATCTAATAAAATTGTTCTTAAGTACAAGAAAGTATATTTTTCTAAAGAAAAATATTCCACAATGTTTTGGTGTCTTGATAAACGTGTTTTAGCGATCACTATATCTGAAAGTAGTATCAATTGAAATCAATTTATTTTTTTTATTAGATTAGATGAACGGATGATACAATAATGATCGAGTAAAACATTGAGTTTTATTAACAGAGTTTATAAAAATTTTAAGTATTAACCTGACAAAATAAGCGAATGTATATAAATGCGAAGCAAAAAACGATAAATGGGTAAAATAACTTAGTAATAACATTAAAACAACAGTAAATAGATAGCAACAAAGGAAACCAAAAATTGTAACAGAAACAGATAAATACGTGAAATAAAAAAGTATTGAAAAAGCCACGAAAATAAAGTATCTTCAATTACCATAACTAAGGTCTAGCACATGAACCCTTTTCAATCGTCTTATGTCATCTCACTCATTACCATTATATAACGGATCAAAGAGAGAGGATTTACGCCACTATTTAGCCTATGTTTTTAGAACTGAAACGGTCAGTCTCATCCCGGACATACGGGATTCCCAAGCAATTTCAGAATTTCTGACGAACCGAGACGGTTGGGTGGTCACTTTCCTCATTATTCTGTGATCTTTGGGTCACTGCAATATTATTGTCATTAGCCGTCCCTCAGAACTGAATCCTATATGTCCATAACGGTTTCAAGAACGTCTTATGTAGAAAGAACTTGTTAAAGAGAGACAACTATGAACCCACACCCATTAGTCAACACATACACTTGAATTTCTGGTCAATCTGTTTCTTCTTCTGTAGTACACGACCTCTCCACGTCAAACGTAGATCTTAGGTGTAAGTCAAGATATTTCACACTAGTTGTGAATTAAACGAGGAATTTCATCGTTATTTTTCATTTATATCTGTGTTTAATTTTTCAATCGTTCGTTTATCTACCTGAGTTCATACGTGCGTGAGGATTTTCTATTTGATAAGAATATCGCGTGAGAACTGAATGTGCTGGAACCATGTGATTAATAGATTGAACAAGATATAAAACCCAGTGATGACATAATGAGTTTACAATGTTTACTTTCTCTCTCTTTCTCTTTTCCCCCCCCCTCTCTCTCACTCTCTTTCTCTCTCTCTCTCTCTCTCTCTCTCTCTCTTTCTTTCTTTCTTTCTTTCTGTTTAGACTCCAGAATCACCGTAAAATATTACTTCAGAGGATTAATGACGATGGTATGTATGAATGTAAATGAAGTGTAGTCTTGTACGGTCTCAGATCGATCATTCTTTAGTTGGGTGGTTAATTGAAACCAAACCGCAAAAGAACACCGGTATCCACGATCTAGTATTCAAATCCATATAAAAGTAACTATCTTTACTAGGATTTGAACCTTAAAATTCTTAATTATGTTTACTGTTTTCGTGGGGTTCACCATTGGATGGCCCTCTTTCATGCGATATTGAAACTTATTACGTATTTACTTATGGGTTCGTCAGGAGAAACCGATTGTAAATTTTTATTCTACAGAAAAACCAGAATTTAAGCTTTTCTTTATGTATTACTTACGTTATGATTAAAATTTTTAGTATCAAATTTTAATAATAAAATACATTCCATTCCGTAACTCGTTTTGTGTTTCTATAGCTTTGTTTTTTATATATCCATTTCCGTTAAAAATTTATTACTGAAAAAATGTTAAATGTATTTTCAAATATTTCTTTGGGAATTATTATAATTTTTTTTTTTTTTTTTTTAAATATTTGTTTATTTAATAATACTATTCCATTTTGCAGGTAAATTTAAGATATATTTTTGTTGCAATCTTAATTTTTAATACAAAATTAATGTTCATCATACAAAATTAACCATTATTTAATGTCAGCGTTCGTTACTGCTGTGAAAAAATGTGCTGTTACTGAGTGATAAATAAATAATTCAAAAAGGAATCCTACATTACATACGAAAAGCCATTGTTTTATTGATTATCACTGACCGGTAATTCTGCGGTAAAATTTCAAGTTATTTTATAAACGAACCTGAAAATCGAAGGAAATATTTTTAAAATAATTGAAAACCAGACATATTGTAATCGGTTTGATAATTCATACTGTTCAGTACAAAATTAAATTTAACATGAATTAAATATAAAATTTTATTACGTAAATTTATTATTTATTTATTTTTTTAATTTTCTGTGGCTTCTTCTAAGAAGAGGGTACATCTCAATGTTACGTAATGGTGAAAGGGTTGATGAAATTGTGTCAATGTGTTATTAAGGTGAAAACACTCCAAAGTAGCTTAAAAATCCATTAAGATGTAGACAACATTCTCTTCAGTAATATGAAGTAGTTTAGTGATTACTTTTCTTTTTTTTTTAAATAAATTTTTTCACACGGAATAAAGAAGTATATCACTTTTTAGTAGATAACAAACTTAGATTAACAAATTGGAACGCGGTTTGAATATACCGATCCAACTGTAATGTGTTTTCATGTTTTAAAAATAAATATTATTTTGATCATAATTATGACGTACGCGTAAAAATATTTAAAATTTTAAAATTAAAATGTTATGAAAAAAAGAAGCGGCACCGGTAGAATGATAAACATAAAGTTAGTTTATAAAAAATTTAGGAGTATTATTTATCGTACAAAACGGAGAGTATTTTTCCTTACTTTAAAAAATGTAACAAAATAAATAAAATTAAATTATTAATTAAATAACGGAATGAAAATATGTATGGCGTTGAAAACTAATTTATTTATTTTTTTTAATTAATTAATTTTTTAATAAGTATTATTGATTGTATATCATTATAACGAAACTTTGTAGACTATACATGACATTCTTTTTTTATCGTTATATTTAAATTCGTGACCTATTTATTTCTACTCTTTTATAATTTTTTTTTTATTATTATGGCGCAAAAGGATAACAGAAGCCCTTCTATTTTATATTAAAACAAAATTATTTTATTTTATTTTTATTTATTTATTTACATATGTTGTATTTATTTTTATTTATGTACATATGTTGGGAATAAAATAGTATTTTAAGTCAAAAATTTCTTATTTCTTTCAATAATATGCCTTATTACCTTTTTTAATATTGTTAATGGAAGAATAAAAATGAAGTCGATATGCGAAATAGAAATAGTTAGCATTTATTTCGTATTACATCTATCATATATACATACATTTTAAATTAAAAATGTAATATGTATACTCGTATAAGTTACTTCATACATCAATGTTAAACATAAATTACTAAATAAATATATATTTGCATATTCACTATTATTTATTGTAATACGATGAATGAATATTATAGGGTAAATTTATTTATTATTATTTCGTAGTTTATTTGTGATTACGGGTGCGTGCGTTTTCAATTTTATTAATAGAATATGTTTTAATAACAGACAATGCTGACGGCAGAAAATGACGTAATATTTGCTGTACCATCCACTTTTGTTCATTTTAATGAATTTACCATTTCTATTTATGCATATGAAGACATATGACGTCCTAGACCTCGATATCAATTCATTGAATTTGCAAAGTGCCCTTTTAACCTTTTCATACGTCCATTTTTTTGTGTGTTATCATTATGAACAAAAAAAAAATGGTTTTGTTTTCATTTTAATTAAAAATAAATAATATATAAAATCAGTTTTATTTAATTTCATTGAGTGAACTTAAATGTTTTAATTCGACAAATAATTCATAAAACAATTGTTATTTGGTAATTAATATGTATTTAAAACAATATTATTTTTTGTAAATTAAAATACAGAAAATTATATTTAATATCGTCTGATTCATAGTTATTTATATTCGTTACTGGCTAAACAAATTTTTTAATTAAAATATAATTATTATTGGCCATTTCGATTAATAAATAACCATTATTAGTAAACGCAAAGGAAAATTTACAAGAAAATGATTCAAAAATAAAATCTGTTTGACACTTTTATTTATAAAATATATTCAATATTAATTTATATCCAGTGAAAAAAATGTTCTATATATAGAGTGTATCAAAACTGCACGGCAATCTCTCGGAAACAGATTTTATATCTAAAAATAAGAAAAAAGTTTCCAATAAACATATGCCTGAAAACGTTGTAGAAAAACTAGAAAATTGCCTAGAAAAGTGCAATTTTCGTCTTCGA
>JAAAKQ030147393.1:0-13047 GCA_010016005.3 Zanna intricata
AGTGATTTCGTTAAAAATTTTAGTAGACCTTAAAACTTTGTAAAAGTAGTATTTATAGATTAATAAATATATAATTAATATTTAAATTAAATACAGTTTAATATTTTTAAATTTTATATAAGCTGTAAAAAATAAATTTTTTGTTTAAATTATCGTAAATTAGGTGATCTGGAAGTTGAGAGTTCAGGTTCAAATCTAATAAAGGTAGTTGCTTTTATACGAATTGAAATATTAGATCGTAACCTACACTTTGTATATACCTGGCTTATTTACCCATTGTTATTTAAATTTTATGGTATTATTCTGGTTCTTTTCAACCGAATTTAATTATTTTTATTAATTTAATTACGCATGTCTCGCTTAAGTGATATCCGCGATGCCTCGACAGCCCGTCGTTTATTGCAAAACGGACGGATCGGGTCTCTCTGAGGATTTCTCGGGAAACCAGACACAGTAACAGACGATATTTAGAAAGATCTCCACTCGGTTCTCTTCAGATGGAAGTGGGAGATACGAAGATAATGAGGCGGAATATCCGCCTTTAGTTAAGAATTTCAGAAGAGAGACAAGAGTATAGACAACGTGCCCTCTCTCACCACGAGCTAACAGCAAGTCATTATTAATGGAAGAACAGCCTGGCCGAGATATAGTGAAGCAGCAGAGGCGGATACGAGTTGCGAAGACCATTCTCTGCCCTGAAAAGATTTGTGGCTCCCATCGACTTTCGGAAATGTCTGGCTAGTCAGGAGATGATCTCTCGAGAGCCTGGACCCCTCTGAGCAAAACAGAGATTGAGCAAGAGCTCATAGAAGAGACGAGACAGAAAAATAAACGTCACGTTCCTCCCCTGTGGCGGGCCCAAAAAGGAAGCAAGGTGTGGCTAGGAATAGTTCGGACTTAGACTGGGAGGGCTACTCCTCGCCAATTAGGAAGACCGTTTGGAACACGTAGCAGGAAGTGTCAGCCTTCATCTAGCACGGCAGTTCTTCCGATATTTCGGGAGCTGCTTCAAGGGTTTGGTGATCTGTCTGATCAATTGAGAGCATGCCCAAACACTAAACGGACAATTAAAGACGCGTTAGACTTTGTAGTATCCTTAGTGGGACGGTTGGAGACGGTGGCCTGGAATATCGAATTGTCAGAGGGTCCGGCTTCAGGAAAGAGTGGCAAGCTAACAGCGGAGGCGACGACCCAAACTACGTAGGGGAGCTACGACCTTAGGCACATACTTGCCCAGGATTTGACGGACGACGAACTAATCGCTATGATATCTAGAACGTGGCCGGGAAGTGTGATGTCCAAGGTAACTCGAACTGCGGGTCATTGAACTAACGAAACAGAAATGTGCAGTTACTTAGATTTAGCCTCGGGGTCCGCCGGTAGCTGAGAGGTACATCCGGAGGCGGTGGCGGGTGACCATTTAGAAAATAGCTCCAAATTCGTTGGTAGTGATAACTTGTAACTGGCTTGCCGTCTTCACCGCCTTTTTTAACTTCCAAGTGTGTGAGGAAGCTTTGCTGCCTATGATGATACATGCTCTGAGAGGACTTCCTTAGGGCAACACGCCACCCGGTTTTCCTGCCGCAGGATAGGTTCAGAAAATGCACGGAACGCCTAATTTTCTACTTATTTGGTCCTTCGGACGCTGGGCTTATGTTGGACTGGTTATTTTAGTCCGACTTCATGAACTCTAAACTTATAAAGGAGTGATTAAGTTTTTTTTTTGATTATTTTTAGAATTGGGTAAAAGTGTTTTATAAGTTGATTTTATTTAAAATCAATTTTTCCTTCAAAAAAATGCTTTTGTTATTTTTTCAGCACTTTTCGGATATAGTTTGAAAATATGAAACCATTCTTCCAAACTTAAAGAGTGGATTCAAACGTAAATCATAAAATAAGTTTTCATAAACTAATCGTTGTTAGCAACATTCCAAATTTCTGTTTTATATTTTACATTCAGAAAACACACAAATTTAGAAAAAAAACCGGAATTTGAGTATCCGTAATTTACATGTTTCTTTTTCGTTTCAGATTGTGCCCTGTATGCTTAAAAGCGAACACTCTTAAGCGCAACAACCTCTTCCAAGGTTAAAATCGTGGAAGGAATTCCTGAATTCCATATATATTGAGCCTCCTTCACGGGCTCCATCAAAAAGGGCTCCAACAACTTCAGGACATAACTTGGATTGGCGAACATGGTTGACTCTAAACCAGCATAGAAATTTGTGGTTACACCACAAAGGTAAATTACGCTAAATGGCGTCAAATAAAGCCTAACGAGCTGAACTACGAGTGCGGCGAAATTTAGGACACCAAACATCTCCTAAAGTTACCAACCCCTCTCTGCGCAACCAAATGCACACTTGGAAGATCTGTGGCACGGAAATGCTTCTGATGTTTCGGTACACAATATTGGTCACGAAAATTTTGATGTCTCATCGCTCGGACACGAAAAAGTAAGTATCATTTTTTGCCAGAAAGTTACTTTCTTCTTTTCTCTTCCAGGTGACCTTTCTTGTTTTCTTCTACCACGGATATTTTCTTTGCAACAGTTTATTTTTATTTATTTATTATTATTATTATAAATATTATTTTTATTTTATTTTTAGTTTATGATTCTGCAAGTTAATATTACACACACTACGAATTAATTTTATTGCGACTTTATTTTTTTCATTATTTCATTTCCGACTTTATTATTGGGCGTATTAATTCTGCATATGTTTTTATTCACATTTTTGCTTCTTTCTGTTTGAAAACCATTAAAGAGAATTCATCAGTGAGTAGCTACAACCATCCGTCCACTATCAGACAAATAAAATTCCTAAACTTGGTTAAATATTACTATGGATATTAATGGAAAAAAATGTGGCTTAAAAATTTAGTTTTTTCATCTGATTTGGAGAAAAATCTGTTTATATCCCTTTCCATCTTCGCCGGGGTTGATAAGGAAAAACATTTTCTTACCACCAGTTCATACTGTAGGTTATTTAAGTATTTTTCCATATAGGCAAAGGAGACTTAATAATACGTCAGTTAGGAATTTGGACAAAGAGCAATAAATAGGCCTACAATAAGACATTTTTTCGTAATTTGTTAAAAGAAAATATCTTTCTTTAAGTTTTGCAAATATTGTCATTTTTTAATTTTGAACAAGTATTCCTTAGAAAAAATATGACCTTAATTAGGCGAAATCTTGAGATACTGAGGGTGACATTTCTTACACCCTCACCCCTTTGACTCTTTAAGTTAAAAATATAATTGCATCAATGCCGCGTATAAAGAAGTAATCTAAATAAGTATAATTACTGTTAATTAGTAATTAATCTAATCAGTAATTACAACTAAATACTAGCAGAATAGAGTATGTTAGTAGGACAAAACAAATAATTTTAATGAAAAGTTTGCACCGGTTTTAACAATAATTTTATGAGTTATTTTTATAAAATAATTCTGTTGCCGAGCAACAGAATTATTTAAATTTGAATAACTGATTATATTTCATTCATTATATTTTTTTTTCTACCTTTGGATGTTTAACTGAACTGTTACAGCGAATAAAAATGTCGCGAGGACAAAGATTTATAAATCGATTAACAAGAATTTTTAGTATTAATAATCATGATAATCAAACCAGATTAAATAGAGAATTCACCGAAATATGGCTAGATACTGAAGGAGAGATGCTTAATGCAATCCAAGAAATAGCTGACAGAGACAAAATTATAAAGAGGTTAAAAACAGAAATACTTGAATTAAACCGCATTCAGCAATCTAACAGGTTCATTGTAAAGCATTTAAATGATAAAAATCGTACTTTCCAAAAAGATATGAATAAAGTAGAAGCTGAATTAAGTGACCTCAAAATTAAATATTCTGTGCAGGAGAAAGTCAACAGATATATGAAATGCGATATGATTGCCAATAGAAAAAAACTAGCTAGGAAAACGGAAACTGCTCGCCAATATAATTCTGAAATTCAACGATTATACTATGAAAAAATTGCATCTAACAAGAGAATCGAAAATTTAACTAAAATCGTAAAAAACTGTCAGGTTTTTCAAGAATCTCACAAAGACTGCGATGAAGTGAGAGCTAAACTAGACTACGTACACCAATTATACACAAAACAAGAATACACTAATACACATTTAAAAAAGGAGAACGAAAATTTGAAAAAGGATCTAGAGTTACAATATTTAGAATTGACAAGAGCAAATAACAAAATGATATTACATTATGAAAAACAGCTGGCTGTGTTAAAGCAGGAAATGGCACTAGATTTTGCAAAACAGGACTTCCTGGATATCAAGTATGAATGTGAATTAATAAACCGATTAGAACAGATGAAAGAAGATTATTCCGCTCTTTATAATGAACATAAAATATGTCTCGGAATAAGCCGTGAAGAAGATAACTTCAAAATTACATATCTAAAACATTTAAAGAAGTGCGATCTACTCCTAACTGAAGAACAAGCTATGCAGTGCAATCGACATTTAGAACTTTCCTGGGAAGATCAGAAAATGAATGAAGCTAAAATTCACTCAATAAATAATAAAATTAAAACTTGTGAAAATGAGATTATAAAATTTAAAGAAAACGTTAAAAAGATAAATATATGTATGTTTGATATCCAGACATCATCGCAGCCAAATCCGGATTACGGCGAAGGATGGTGTTCTGTTACCTCTCTTACATCATACAGTGAATTTAGTACTCCTCTACTCGAAGGCGAGCCACTACGTAGATGTTTATCTTTGTCATGCCTGCCAGAATTATTTAATATTACAGAGATTAGTCGAGACAGTCGCTCATCAGCTGGAATGGGGAAAATAATCCCGAGTAATTACGAGACCAAAGATATATATGGCGATTGTTTACTTGAATTAAAAGAATATAAATTAAAGAAGAACGCTTTTGCAAACAACAGAAAAATAATGAATATTATTGAAAAGTTAAGGAAGAGTAGAAAACGACCAAGAAGGTGTCTCCTAAATGCGATAATCTCTCCTAAAATCTAGCCATTAAAAATTGTTCATGAATTTAAATAAACAGTGAAATATTGACTATTTATTATAATAAAAAAAATCACAGCAATAAATGTTCAACACTTACATCTTGAGACTTGGAGTGAATTCTTCAAATATGTAATATTATTCTACTATGAACATAAATATTATTGTTTTCATGAAACAATACCAATTTTTAACGTAATGGATGTGGATGTTGCTTTTAAGTACTTAAGAGTTTTACTTGAAATCATAAATTTTATTACAATTGTGAATAATGAACATGAATTTATAACTTCTTCTTGGACTGTAAATAATCTAAATTAAAACATGAAATTCCAACTACAATCAAGAAAATGTCAACTGTAAATATGTTTTTTATGTCCAATTTAATTTCTTGATTATTAAATTTTGTTTCATATATAATTAATTGTGTATTGTCTTTTTTCTTTTATACATTACTTTAAGATTTTAAATGCTAAGAAGAATATTTTTATTCAACAGCTTTTATGATATTTACTTACCATATCTTAATTTCTTACAAATATAAAAAATAGAATTAAAAAAGATTGCTCAAACATCTAGAGTTGTAACTCGAGAGAAATCCCACCAAGGTTGACTACCTTCGACAGTCAAATATGGATGGTCTTTTAAGTAAAATTCTACCGCATGGTATTAAAAAAGCCAGGAAATACTGCACTCGGATTCGTTAGGCAGTCACTAAAAGATTTTCAAGGTGGATCGGAACATCTCCTGGTAAAACCCTTAAAGCTTGTACATAATTTAAACTCAAAATGAGAATCGAACAGGAATTTAAAATTCAAACGTATTATTTTTATAGCCACATATAATATTAATTCACAACTGTGGGTAAACTATAGAGTTTTGCAGATATTTCGCATAAAAATAATATTTTAATCGTTGCATTGCAAGAAATGCGAAATTCTAATCAAGAACCTTTCGAATCTTAAAATTACAAATATGCCTCGGAACTCCCGGAGAACCCGTAATGAAACAGCGTCCACTGTTCGGGACAAGATTAATTAATCCCGTTAATTTTAAGATTATCGATGCGGTAATTGATTTTAGTAATTGCTACTTTATCTATAAAAACTTCCAATAAACTTTAATCAACGCACATGCGACTACTTATGATAAAAACAACAAAAAAATCAAGAAAATTCAAAGTCGAAGAATTCTGGGATTTACTAGATCAAACGATTAATAATGTACATAAAAATCACACAAAAATTTACTCGGAGATTTTAATGCGCAATTGGTCAAAGAAAAGTTATACCGCGATATTATTGGTAAATGGCCCGCGAAAAAACGCACGAAGATAAACGGAATCAGACTGATAGAAATTTGCAGAAATCACGGTTTAATCACTAAATCGATTTATTTTATGATAAATCCTAATAAATTAAAAACATGGTAGCATCCGGACTGGAAAAAAGGCGAATACCAGTTGGATCACGTCTGTTTGGATAAATTTGTACATAAAGAGATTGAAAACGTTAAACTATTTAAAGGAACGGATACCGGATCTGATCACTGTTTAGTTAAAATCAAAATAAAATTTACGCCTAAAATACGGAAATTAAAAAAAAAAATAAACCTAAAAGAGAATCTGATTCTAGCGGACTAATTGGAAATTCTAATTATAAAAGTCTAACTGAAATTCTTGTAGAATCGGATTTGGATAAAATTATTTCAAAATTAAAAGATATTGCTAAAAAGGTTTCACCTATAAATCCTAGGAAACAACACCAATGGTGGAACGAAAAGTGCGATAAAGCCATAACAGATAGGCATAATGCTTGGTTGAAGTTTCAAAGCAATAAATCTGAAGAATCTTATTAATCAACGAAAAGTTGCGTACAATATTATTCGTAATATGCAGAGAGAAAATAAAATAATTTAATTAATCAAATCGAACAGGATTTTAATAAAAATAATTCTATAAGTTACTATAAACTGTTTTATAAGCGGCTACAATAATAGAAGCTCCAACACTAATGCTTAAGGATAAATCTGGTGGAATTGCACATAATAATAAGGAAAACGCGGAAATCCTGCCAAGAACCGAAAGATTTACTAGAAATTAATGTTAATACAGAAATTAAAACGCCAGAATCAAACAGAAAACCGCCGACCTATATAGAAGTAGAAAATGCAAGTAAAGAACTTAAAAATAACAAGGCAAGCGGGGAAGAGCAAACTGTTGTAGAAATTTGGAAAAATGCGGGAGAATCGGGTAAGAAATCTTTACATAATTCTTTGGTTAAAATTTGGGAATCCGAAAAACTTCCAGATCATTGAACTACAGCTATTATATATCCTTTATACAGAAAAGGCGACAAGACTAATCCGGACAATTATCATGGAATTTCGTTATTGGATTGCACTTAAAAAATTTTATCTAGAATTATTTACAATAGAATTAAAGACCAACTAGAAAGCGAGCTAGGTGATTACCAAGGTGGTTTTCGGCCTTGGCGCAGTTGTCCAGATCAAATTATTACTTTGAAATTACTCATTGATATTTATAATAGAAAGCAAGAACAGATGATTATTTCCTTAATTGATTTCAAAAGAGCGTACGATTGCTTACATAGACCATCTCATTATAAAAAAATTCTGAGAAATCTCGAATTGGAACCTAAGATGTTTGAGATGATCAGTTTAATTTTAATGTCTTCTTTTTTTTTCTTTCATACATTACTTTAAGATTTTAAATGCTAATAGGGGGATAGATTTTATTCAACAGCTTTTATGTTGATATTTATTTACTATATCTTACTTTCGTACAAAGGTAAAAAAAAAAATTATAAAATAGAATTAAAATTAATGGTTTTGAGACATAAATTTTGTACTTTATTACTAGGCAAATTTTTAAAAAATTTAATTCCTCCAAGAAACACTTTCTTACCTAGGTTCAAACAGTTCTTATGGTGATATCTACTTACAATATCTTAGAAAAAAGATTACACCGTGTAAATACATTCAATATAAATTAAATCATTTATTTTAAATATTTTGAAGAAAGAATCAAAGAATTAGGAATCAAGAATTTAAAAGATAACCAAATTTTTTTGAGAGACTTTTAAATTTCGTACTTTATAACTAGGAAAATTTTTTAAAACTGAATTCCTCCAAGAAACACATTTTTCGCTCGGTTTAACCTCAAAAAGCGAATTCAGGTTGTAATTTAAAATATCAATAATTCAAAATATACTAGGAGAATTACGTTCTATTTTAGTCTTAACATAACTCGTCCCGAAACCAGGAAAGGCTGATCAAGCCTGTTCATATATTCTATATTACATACTATGATATACCGTAATTAAATCTATGAGAAATTTCAGTAATAAAAATTTATGTAACCTTTGAATTCAAGGTACCTTAAATATAATATATACCATTAAATAAGGTAATTTTTTTATCAACAGTAATTAACTTTTCTTCGTTATAATCTGAAACAGTCGGTAATTTAAAAATAAAGTATTATGAAGTTGTAATATATAAAATGAAATTATAAATACAGAAAATGAACATGAAATTATATAATTTCATGTTGTTAGAACATTATTTCATCAAAGAAAGTGTAGTTTATGAAAAATATAGATTAAACATGGATAAAATACGGTAACAGTGAAAAGTTACAAATTAATTTTCACTTACAACATACTAGTCATACTTATTTTCATGTTTATTACAATAAATGTCATGTTTTCACGCTATTCTCTCTATTCATTTAATAATAATAATTGTTTTATTATTATTATTATTGACGTAATAAGACTGGAGTGTGTTATCAAACTCGGGTTATTGCTGCCTACAGGAAAATAGTTCAACCAATTGTATCAACTGTAAACGAAAACAATTTTTCAAAAATGTAATAAAAAAAAAATTATAACAGATTACAATAATTAGTCATCTTGTTTGTTTTTCTGGTAAACTTAATTACAGGTTGTCAACATTTAATGATTTAATAGTATAAAATTATATTTTACTATATTCAAAAAATATATTAACCAATTAATACTTACATCATAAAAACAATCTATACACTCTTTTACAGGTAATAACTAAGAAATCATTTTAATTTTTAATTTGATCTATTAAAATAACGGCTGAATCAAGACTGCAATTTGCGGAAAGGAAATTTATCCTTAATTTTAAGTGGAAGATAGAGAACATATGTGTAATACAAAGAGAGTTTAAGGAGATTCATCGAGTACACTCACCATTGCTAGAATCAGGAATAAATCTAAAGCAGACGGAATCTTTCACGATATTCACAAGAACCATTTCGAAAGAACAAAGTCTACTACTGGCTCCACAAAGAAAAAAAAATATATCATAAAAACATTCGCGCGATCTCCTAAAAAATTTGTTTGGCTAGCGGCTCTTAAGCAGGACTTTCAAAAACGTTTGTCCATCGCATTTTGAATCATGGCAAGTGGAAAGGTTTTATTTTTGCATTTATTCACGCTCTCAATGAAATGATCCTGAACGAAAATGCAATTTTTTAAACGGTAAAATGTGGACGGAAGTCGATTCCAAAACAAGATTTTTTGAAGTGACGAGGCCAAATTTAAAATTAATGGCTCAATTAATCGTCAAAATTGTAGTTACTGGACGACTGATATACCAGGTTTGACAGTGGAACAACTTATGAACTTACCAGGTACTAAGTGCGATAAGGTTTGTCAGCGTTTAAATTAACTAGAAATTTTTTCTTTAAGACTAATAAAGACTGATAAAGTTTACCTGAACTCCGAACTTATATACATAATACCAACCATTCAAAAAATATTTGAACGTGAAGCATGGTACATCCAGCAGGATAGAGCACTTACATATTACCATCGTGACATAATGATTTATGTGATGGAAGTTTGATGAACAGATGATTATGACGAAGTAGCATCGAGATCCTCCCACACTTACCGGTTCTCATCTCTATGGATTTCTATTTATAGGTACACAACAAAAATGGTGTTTATATTACAAGATCAACGAGTGAATCGACGAGTAATTAGCAGTTATTGAAAGCATTATCTTTCCTAAATACCGATTGATATGCTTGATGAAGTCTGCAGTTTCATTGGTTGGCGTTATTATCAGTGTCTGGACAATAACAGTCAACAATTTGAAAAGTTTCAATAACTGTTAATTAAACTAATATGTGAAAATTTGCTATTTTTTAATCATATTGTTTTTGTAATAGTTATTCAGATCATGTATATATTTTATTGGGACAACCGGTAAAGAAAATCTAATTCTTATAGGTAGACAATAATTGATTACATATTCACATCAAAAATACGACGTTATTTTACTACAAGTATAATAAAAGGAATTGGTTCAACATCTGTTTGAATGTATTAAGGGAAAACCATGATAATAGAAATATCTTGTTTAGAGATACATCACAAAATATACAATTAATAAAAAAACAAAAGTTAGATGGGATTAAAATCCATATTAATTATTTAAAATATAAACGCATGAAATAATCTTAAGGTAAATTTATGAAAATACCAAATATAAAAACAAATTAAATAAAATTCATAATTCAGTATGTACTAATGAAAATTCTTTGAGTACACATTTATGCACACATTGAACGGGGTTGAACAAATCCAGGGATTTAAAATAACTCTTATATTTAGTATTATTTTAAAAAATTTTTCATTGTATTTTAAACAAAACGTTTGGAAAAACATTTTAAATGGTTTAGTAATTTATTAAAAATTTCAATGGAAATAAAATAAACCTTTTCTCTTAAACCGTAGTATTATATTGAGCTGCATGAAAACGAATTTCTTCCTTGATATTTGATAGAAATGGATATTTTTATATTTTAAGAACTATAACTATTTTTTAAGACTATTTTTTTTATTTTTTTTTCAGTAAAGATTGTACATTAAGTTACATGATAAAATCAATTAATAATTTCAAAATCTATTTTGTGTGTGTGTGTGTGTGTGTGTGTGTGTGTGTGTGTGTGATATCAAGTTATTGTGGTATTATATACATTGATATGAAAATAAATTTAGGTGAATAATTAGGAAAACTAATAAGAGCTTAAATTATTAAGGAATTCATGCATAAAAACTGAATATAACAGAGTCTTCTGGTTTAAAATTGAAAAATATGTGAATGTAACTAGAATTTTTACGTAAGCATTAACCTTATCTTTACTTATATAAAGAAAAATTCATAAGATATAAGTGAAACATAATTATTATTTTACTCCATGTATCAAGTATTATTATTTATATAGATAAAAAAAAAAAAAAAAATCATGTTTTTATCTCTTTCAAAAATCTTATATCAATTCATCGCTCGGGTAAAACACCAATTCTTTTCAAATACTTTTTTCACGTTTTATCCCTCTCCTTTACTGTCAGCAGAAAATCTCATCTAAGCTCCTTCAACAACATTTTGCCCTTTAGACCCCCTATCTTTATTCAGATCTTTATTCGTCTTTCGGTCTTGACTCCATCATGATCTTCGTTTTCCTTTCGTTCATGATTTTCATCATGATTTTCGTTTCCCACCTATTCCTGTCGTGTACTATTCAAAACTCATTTCCGTGATCTTATCCAATGTGTAAAAATCACTGTTCTCCAGGTTTACATTCATATCCAATTTTTATTTTTATATGTCAATGAAATAAAATTATTAAAATAAAATGGCACCTGTTATAATAAATGTTTTAAAAAATATTACAGGAAAACAAAACATAAAAATTTTACATGGATCATCTAAATTATATTAGGTTTATAAAAGTTGAAAAAAGAAGTTAAATGTAAAAAATTATCTAAGTGAAAAATTTTATTGGTGTCGAAAATTAATTAGAAAAAAATAAAAAATCTCTGGTTTACGTTTCATAGATTAAAAATATTTTTTATCGCTTAAAATAATTTGAAACTATTACAGTAAGAGAAAATGTCGGTAATTTTTACTAGAAATTTTAAAATTAATTATATAAACTGAATTAAACTGAAAATAAAAACTAAATTGAATAAACTTTACATATTTTTAGCTATTGTCATTGGAATTGCAAAAAATCGTTAAATCATTATACATATATTATATATATATTCATAATAAATTTAAAAGTTTTATAGAAAAGAATGTTAGAAAATATAAAATAAGCGACAATTTTTTATTAAATCATTGTTTTTAATCGGTTCATTAAAATAAATTATTTACGTTTGGCTGAATAGGTTAACGGTATATGATTCTAATAATTATATAATTAATTTAAATGCAAAAAGGAGCAACATTTTTGTCTTATTTACCTTATACTGAAAATACGACGTAAATTTCAGTTTCCATCTTAAAATAAATCTCAAGAATTTCTGAAGAGAAAACTGAGGTGATCCACAATTGAATCGTACTCTCGAATTGTTTTCAATAAATAATACAATCAGAGAGTATTTTTAGTTTTTGGACTGAAATATTTCACATTTTGATGAAATAGTATGTATTATAAAATTAAAAGTTTTAAAAATAAATGAATAGAGGGTAATTAAAACAACTCTGAATAATAAATAAACGTTCCCATTAAGTGTGTAAGTCAATTTATTACTTTCTCATAAATATGGATTGTGACAGAATACTTTCAAATTGGTAAATTTGAAAATGATTTATTTATTTGTAAATAATATAAGTATATATAATATTATTTAAATATTAAATAAAAATTTATTATTTAATGATCATTAATATAATAAGTATATTACTTAAAAAATAGTACATATATATATATATATATATATATATATATATATATATATACTGTACATACATGTATTATGGTATTATGTACGGAGCGCACCCCAAGTAAATGGGAAATACATGTGAGTTAATATGTACTGTTAGCGCGTTGGCTAAACTACTAGCCGTATGGAGGATAATTGAAAAGTTAATAAAATAAGAATAACAATACTCTGGTAAGAATGAAAAACTATATAATGAACTTAATTTACAGTAACAGTAACATTTGTATTGTCTA
>JAAAKQ030147404.1:0-13047 GCA_010016005.3 Zanna intricata
CATTTTATATCGCTCCTGCTTCATCCATCTTTAGTAATTCTACTTCCCAAGTAACAAAATTCTTCTACCTCAGTAATTTCTTCTCTTCCTATTTTTATATTCAGTGGTCCATCTACATTATTTCTACTACATTTCGTTTTATTCTTGTTTATTTTCATGTGGTAATTGTTGCGTAGGCTTCCTCCATGCCATTCAAAGTATCTCCTATATCTTTTTTACTCTCTGCTAGAATTACTATATCGTCAGCAAACCATCTTTGTCTTCATCAGTAAATCTTTATCTTTTCACCTTGCACTGTTACTCCGGTGCTAAATTGTTCTTTAACTTTATTAACTGCTAGTTCTACGTAAAGATTAAAAAGTAATGGGAATAGGGAACATCCTTGTCGGACTCCCTTTTTTGTTAACGCTTCTTTTGTATGTTCTTCGATTATTACTGTTGCAGTTTTTGTAAATGTTAGCAATTGTTCTATCTCCATACTTGAACCCTAAATTTTAAAAAATGCTGAACATTTTATTCCTGTCTATGTTGTCAAATGCCTTTTTGTAAGTTTATAAATGTCATGTTGGTTTGTTTTTCGTTAATCTTCCTTCTATTAGTAATCTGAGCGCTAAAATTGCTTCCTTTTAATACATTCTTCTTTTGCTAATTTTCACTTCCTGTTTATGGTATTTCTTAACTGTTGATAGTGCTGTTTACCTTCTTCATCACTAGCATTCTTATACGTTCATCCATCAGCTGAAATATATCCTCTGATATCCAAGGTTTTCTACCAGTTCTCTTTGTTCCTCCTGTTTACTTCTGCTGATATAAGAATTTCTTTTTTAACATTCTCCCATTCTTCTTCAATATTTTCTACCTTATCGTTTTTACTCAGACCTCTTGTGATGTCCTCCTCAAAATTTTTTTACCTCCTCTTTCTCAAGCTTCTTTAAATTCCAACAATACATCTGACGCCATTTTTCACGTTTTTAAACCGCAATCTACATTTTATTATCACTAAATTATAGTCAGTATCAATGTCTGCTCCAGGATACAGGTATGCTTTGCAATCGAGGATTTGATTTCTAAATCTTTGTTTTTACCATCATGTAATCTATCTGATACATTGCAGTACCACCAGGTTTTTCCATGTGTATATTCTTCTATTATGATTTTTAAAATGGGTGTTGGCAATTACTAAATTATATTTCGTGCAAAACTCAATAAGTCGGTCGCCTCTTTCATTTCTTTTGCTGAGCCCGTACTCATCAACAATATTACCTTCCTTGCCTTTTCCGATGATTGCATTCCAATCTCCAACTATTATTAAATTTTCATCCACTTTTACCTATTTAATTGCTTCGTTTATTTCTTCATTTCCACACTCCACCTCATCATCAACATGGGTACTCGTAGACATATAGACGTTAACAATCATTGTCGACTTAGGTTTGGATTTTATTCCTATTACAATGACTCTATCGCTAAGCTGTTTGAAATACTCTACTCTCATCCCTATCGTCTTGATCATTACGAAACCTACTCCTGCCTACCCTTTATTGGCTGCTGAATTAATTATTCTAAAATCACCTGACCAAAAGTCGTTTTCCACTTCCCATCTAGCCTCGCTAATTCCTATTACATCTGCATTTAAACTATCCATTTCCCTCTTTAAATTTCTAACCTACCAACCTTTTTTTCAACATCTAACATTCCACACTCTGACTGGTAGAATGTTATTTTTTAATTTTTTGGTGACCCCTTCCTTAGTGGTCCCCACCCGGAGGACTAGTTTACCTCCGGAATTTTTTACCAAGGAAGGCGCCTCCATCTTAGTTTTTGAAAATGCAGAGAGCCATATTTTCTTGGAAAAAATACAGCTGTAGTTTTCCATTGCTTTCAGCTGCGCAGTACTCAAAATATTGAGTGAGAATATGAGGCCTCCTGACCTACGCCCTTAATAACTACTGAAAGAGCTGCTGCCCTCTTTCAGGAATCATTCCTTAGTCTAACTCTCAACAGATACTTCTCCGATATGGTCACACCTTCGGTCCAGAAACTCTTGTATCATTGAGCACACAAGCCCCTTCACCATCGATAAGGTCTTATTATTCGTAGAGGGAGTGTGAATTGTTAGTGACAGTTATAAATATACCAAGTCAAGTCTACATGTACATAGTGCACATAAACTGTAAACAAGGTGTTTAAAATTTTTTCTCAATAGTTAGGACTTAGAATAATTTTTATCGAGTTTTGATTTAGAAAATTTTCGTGAGTGACCGGGTATAAAAATATTCTGAGTTGGACGATATAGCATAAGGAAATCCTTTTCCTTACATAGTTCCTTACCTATCAACCCTAGACCCCTCCCCCTGGGATCTATCCCGTTATTTTCCCTTACTTTGGGTGACCTTATAGTCGTTTTCAAAGGATTTTCAACGAAGATCTCGTTTTTTGAAGAATTTTTCGTGTTTCATTATAACTGTGGGAGATAACGCCCTTTTTTTCATCTGTGGACGCCAAGGACCCTTTTAAGCCAAATAAGGCTCTTGGTCGTTCCCCTATCAGGTCGATGGATCCGTCCGTTATAATGGAGGTGTTGAATTTGAATAGGAGCGAGATATCAGTCAGCGGAGAGCTTGAAACGAGAGAAAACTTGGAGAGAAGTGGAAGTCGACTTCGAGAAGAGAGAAAACGCAGGCGAGTCCCCAGCTCGGAGGAAAGTAGGTCGGAAGATGAACTAGGACATTTAATAGACCGTCTTGAAGAGCTCTCAGTTATTCTATACAACAACATAGATAAAAATACCAAGCACGAAGTTAAGCTGGTGGACAGCGACTTGACCGAATTGGTCAAGAAAATTGTAGAATTCAAAAAGGTCATACAGGCAAAGGCAATCAATGGCTGAACTTAAGTGCGATCAGTGTACACAAACAACTAAACTGGACAGGAAGGAAGACATCAATTGCCAGCTCGACAAGGAGCTAGATGAGCGTGAACTGGAGGAGATTGTTGGGCAAGATGGCCTAGGGAGACATTTAGGCATGTTGAAGAGATTAACGAGGGTGCAGACTTGGTAACCTATGATACGGTGTCGATTGTATACCTGGAAGATATCAGCAGTCCCTTTTATGGAAAGATCTACAGTGAAGTTCCGAAGATCAGAGCACTGATTGCCGAAAATAGGCTTAGAGCTGGTCAATTAATGGCGTTTAAACTGCAGACTACGGTGCTGATAGGGAAAGAAGTGCAAGAAGGCGACAAGACTGATTATGTCATAGTTACAGACTCTGGCTAGAAGACCAGAAAGATTATAGGAGATCTGAAGAGATTGGGCAAGATGTATCAACTCAACATCATTTTTGTTTTGAGTGCAGTCAGCAACAACACGGACATAATCGCTTAAAAACTGGCCAAATATGCGGGTCGAAGAGGAGGTGTCGTGACCAAAATACGATTAGAGGGAATGAATAGGGCTACATAAGTGGAGCGACCACGGAGCCCTCCTACAAAAACTTTTGCCATCAAAGCACAAGGTCGAATATTCGCGGACATTCTTAAAGAAGTCAAAGATGGAGTGGACGGTGACTTACCCGAGGTCCTGTCAGTAAAAAAGGGGCAATCGGGAGATGTATTGGTATGAGTCAAAGATGAGGGCAATAAAGTTGACAAGTTCCAGCAGAAGATAGTCAGTTCGGTGGCAGAAGTTCAGGTGAAATGCTTAAGAAAGCAGCGTGTGAAGAGAGTAGTAATAAAAGACATTGACGCAGCACTTGTTCCGATTTGCGGCCTGAAAGGGACCAGCTAGCCGGAATGACCGTCAAAGAGACATTCACAAACTATAAGAGTGCAACAATGCTGCTTCCAGCAAACTAGGAGGGCAAGATTAAGGTTGGCTGGGTTTCATGCCGAGTATTACTTGGAGAGCAGATAGGTGATTTAGGTGCTGGGCCCAGGGCCGTAGAGCGACCAAGTGTGACGGACCCAACAGCAGTCAAACCTGCTTCTCCTGTAGCACCGAGGGGCACTTCCAGGTTGATAGCTCGGAGCGCAGGAATAATAGACGACGAGGCCGGAGGCCTGGAAGCGCCACAGCCGATGAATGGTTAGGATCCATCTTAACCATGCAAATAAAAGTGTCCTCTCGCACGACTTGGTACAGGAAATCGCGAGAGGACACAAAGCTGATTACATAGTGACCACCGAGCCCAATAGATACATGACTGCAAAGAACACTTGGTGTGCAGACACTTAGGGAGATGTTGCAATCAGAGATTATTCCAGGCAATTCCCATGACGACTCTACAGGAGAGGCCGGGGCCTAGTCCCCATAGAGTTAAAAGATGGGATCATAATAGGCGTATACATCACCCCAAATTGTGGCTTCAGAGAATTCCTAGCCCATATGGACGATTTACAGCGGGTCATAGTCAGTACCAATAGAAAGATAATTCTTATGAGAGATTTTAATTCAAAGGCCGTAGCGGCTGGCTGTCGATACACCAATCACCGTGGTGCAGAATTAACTGACTTCATGCAGCGTCATCATCTTCACTGCCTGAATGATGGCACCCCCACATTTCATGCAAGGGTCATGAGTCGGTGTTGGACCTTGTAATAGTGGACTACAGATGGCGTGCTGACTGCTGTAGGTCAGAGGTACTGGATGAGGAAACGACAAGCGACCATTTGGCAGTTCTGACAACCGTAGCTGAGTTGACCTGCAGCGGCGGAGTAAATAATCTTCCGAGGAGGCTCAGGGACAACCAAGTGAACAGGATAGTGGAGAGGGTATATGCCAGCCAGCCTGGGCTTTGAGCTCATTACTCCCGAAACATTTAGGGAGATGAAAAGATTGCAATTATCACAAAAAAAACAAAAAGCCAGCTTATTGATGGAAGGCTGAGATTAGTGAACTCAGAAGAGAACTAATGACTAAAAGAAGAATAGTGCAAAGACTGCACAGGGCCACGCAGACAGACAATCTAGAAGAAGAATTTCGAGAATACAGGCAAAGTCGGAGAAAGCTCAACTATGCGATTAAGGACTCGAAGAAGAAAAAATGGCGAGAATTGTGTTCCGAGCTGGACAGAGACCCGTGGGAACTCGGGTATAAAGTTGTCACTAAAAATTTGGGCAGAAAGTTATCCTTCCTCTCTAAGGAAGAAACGGAGCGTGTGTTCACAAAATTGTTCCCTTGTCCGGAGGTGAATATTCAGCCTCCTGAGATGTTTGAGGTACGTAGGTTCACTATAGAAGAGATACAGGCGGTCGTGAAAAGATTGCGTAACTCGAGTAGCCAAGGCCCTGACGGTATACCGGCCGCGATAATTAAGGGGCTTATGAAGAGAATGCGAGGCCAGCTCTTACAATTATACAACTAACAGCTGAAGCGCGGAACTTTCCCGGAGTGCTGCAGAGTTTCAAGAACGGTGTTGATAACCAAGAGAAGTAACGAAGGTCCAAACAACGAAGTTAGACCGCTTTGCCTGTTGAACACCACTGCTAAGGTAATGGAGAGAGCTCTCTGTAATAGGCTGATGGAGGAAATCGAAGACAAAGGTGGGCTTCATCCAAACCAGTATGGCTTCACCAAGGGCAAGTCAACTACACACCCCATTAACATAGTCATCACCTGGGCTAGAGAGACCAGGAGTGGAACATTGAGGACCAGGAACATCCTGGGTCTGGTCCTTTTAGACGTATATAATGCATTCAGGTCAGTCTCGGGACGTTGCGATGAATTCAATGGAGTATAAAGGAATTAGCAGCTACCTAATACGGCAAATGTGGCAGTATTTTTCCGATAGATGGACGGCAGAATGACTTGGAAGGTGTGCGGTGGGGTCCCGCAAGGATCCGTTCTGGACCACTCCGCTCTGGTCTGGAATATAGTGTTCAACGGTGTACTCCAGCTACAGCTACCGGAGGCCACGGAACTAATAGGGTATGCCGATGACCATGCGCTTATGATAGCAGGAAAGGACGGGGAGGAAGTCATGGCACAAGGAAAACAAGCATTAATTACGATCACGGAGTGGATGGAGGACCACAAGTTAGTTATTCCCCCTGAAAAGTCACAGCTCATCCTGCTTACCGGCAGAAGACAGCTCGGGAATATTACCTTAGACATAAGAGGGAAAAGAATACCTAGATCCGAATGTGTAAAATATTTAGGTGTAATGATCGACAAACATTGTCGCTTTACTCCGCATATAAAACATATCTGTCAGAGAGCGGAGGTCACCACGAAAATACTTCAGAGGTTAATGGCTTCCCATCAGGGTTCCAGGATGTTCAGAAGGAGGGTCATCATGACCACGATGATGTCTGTCCTTCTGTATGCTTCACCAGCCTGGGGTCAGCTCCAATGACAGGAAGAAATTTGAGTAGGCTTACAGGAGCGCATAGATCATTGTTAGGAGTAGTGTCAACCTACAGAACTGCTTCATAAGAAGCCACTTGCGTGCTATCGGGAGTTCCTCCCATTGATCTTTTAATTAAGGAGCGCATGCTGAGGTATCAAGACGCAACTAGAATGGCAGCGAGGAACATCGTCAGACAAGAATGGTGTGAAAGGTGGCGAGACGGCGGCATGGACAAGGCGTCTGATAAATGACCAAAAGGTGGCTATCCAAAAGACATGGGCAGATGGGGTACCACCTTACCCAGTTATGATGGGGAATGGATGCTTCAATGCATATTTACATCGCTTTGGGCGGAGAGCTACGTCAGTCTGCTTCTTTTGTGCGGCTGAAGATACGCCAGACCACATGCTTTTCCACTGTGATAGGTGAGAGGGATGGAGAAGGACAACCGAGATCCGTAACCTGACCCCAGAGAAAATTACCAGATTCATGTTATCCTTCAGTGAAACCTGGAACAAGGTGGATCACTTGATCACAAGAATTGTCAAAAAGAAGGAGGAACATTACAGGGCATTGGGCCACCAGCGGGGCCTCGTGGAGGGAGGCGGGTTGAACAGCCACACTCGTGAGGTGCAGCATGCCGCGGTATGTCGTATCCAATAACCGACTGGGGACTCCCGACCGCTCTCGTTCACGGAGTCTCAAGGAAGTGACAACAAATAAGGTACAAAGGTACAAGTCCCAATAATGAGTTAGTCCTTGTTTATTACATTATAAAATAATATAAAAAGGAAGAGCAGAATGACCACCAGTCATAAGTTTTTTTTGTTCAATAATAAAGAAATGAGAACCTTATCCTTAACTCCTGTTCCTTCTCTCTAGCACGCTCACAAGAGTGAATTGCCCCTCCCTTGGGTTGCGCTATACTTAATTGGAGGTCCGACCCAGATGAGGGGAAAAAAAAAAGAAGAAATCTGGTGACGATAAGTCAGGGTACCACAGGGGGGCCACAGACCTTTTGAGATCATGCGATCACCAATCATTTCTTCCAAAACGTCCATGGTGTTCTCATATATGACACGTTGTCCCATCTTGTTGCAGGTGAAAATCATTTGCATCAATTGGATGAAGAATAGCGACAAATTGCATAATTATATTCTGGTATGCAGGACTGCAAGGTTTACGTAAAAAAAGATTCTGGCCCACTATTCGTCGTTATGAAATCGCACACCAAACCCTACCTTTTGTGAGTGCACCGGCGATTCATGTGAGATGTGTAAATTTTGTGCTGACCAATATCTGTTGTTCTGATTATTAATATATAGCTTAATGTAACTTTCAAAAATTGCTAAAAAGCGGTTACTCGATATCAGTGTGCTCAACACAAACGATCTACGCGATAAAATGATCACACTGTATATACCATATAAATGCGAATGAAACAAATTATTCGGTTGAAATTTTGTCACAGCTAACTCATTGTTTATATCGTAGATTAACATTAAATAAAACTTTTTACACTCTTAATATGATCATTAATTATAATATAATACGATAATCTCTTATAATTCAGAAGATAATGGTTGTTCCGTTTCACTTCCAGGTTTCATTTCCGCGTCAATGAAATGTTATTGGACGGAAAATTAACGTTTCATTATATTCACAATATTTATATTTCCGCTAAGATTATCATAATTGATTCAAGTGTTTTTATTCTCCGCCTTTCCTGCATTCTCGTTCTAACATTCGTTCTTGATGCGTTTCAAGAACGAAGTATCTCCGTTCTCACTGATAATTGAAAGTGCTAAAAGCAGTTTTGATAACAAAAGTACTCCAAAATGCGTCAACAACGAATGTTACAGTGACAATGCTAAGAAAGACAGAAAATAACGCTCAAATCAATTAACATTTTATTTTTAAATTGTGCGTGGAATTAAGGGAAATTAATTTCTCGAACATGTTACCGCTGATATGTAAATAAAAAAGATTAATAAAATCCATCTTACTAGCACAGTGAATTAACCTCTAGCCTTCCGGCTTACTTGAAATCCATCATCAGCAATTAAAAAAATCATAGGTTAAAATAAATAAACAGTCATGACTGTTCTCTCCTACCAGTATAATGAAGGAAAATATAGGTACTCTGGTGGATTAAAATTAGATTAAACGGAACCATGTTATGAAGGAGAGATTGTGAAGGTAATCATTAGATTAAATTATTATTTCTTTATATTTAGTGTGCTTTTAAATAATATAGCAACTTTAAAAAAATTTTTGTCCATTGATTAAATTTTTATTATTACAGTAAATATGGTATTTTCCTAAATTAGAATTATTATAATATTTATAAGAAATATCTAAGATTTTCATAAAATTAATATGACTGTATGACCGTATTCTATTACATGTTTGGTAAAGTTGGGAGTTTTCTAGTTTTTTTATTTTTAATGTTATTTATGTGCTTTTACATGTATGAAAAATTTGCAATTTTCATACCCACGTATATCATGTCGCAATTCTCACAAACAAGATCAACATTAAACAAGGTGTATAAAATCTTGTTTGTGCGAATTGCGACATGATATACGTGGGTATGACCAATCGCAAATTTTTCATATGTGTAAAAGAGCATATAAATAGCATTAAAAATAAAAAAAAAAAAAAAAAACAGAAAACTCCAACTTTGCCAAACATATAGTAAAATACGGTCATATATACAATCATAATAATTTACATTTACATTTTAAATTTCACATTGAATTTCCCTTTGAATTTAGATTACCTTTTTAATTAGATTTTATTGTACACATAAAAAGAACTGTCAATTACCATTCCCTTAAAACAGTATATTTAATATTATAATTAAGGGCTTTCTTAAAAAGCATTTAAAAGATTTCGGTAAACCTCTTGTCCTTCCTTTTTTAATATAATGTATATGTTGTACTTAATATGTTGTATACTCATTACCAGATGCAGGAAAACACTGATAAAAAATCACAACTAAACTTTCAGGCAACATTAATTTTATTGTAGCTCGGTAAAAATTTAATTTTTTGTACACATCTAAATTTTTTCTTTATCAAGTTTTTTTTATTTTTTCAAATTAATGTTTAACGTTGTTAGATTTGTTGTGTGATCAGTGTATTTAGAAAAATTAGTTGTTTTTTTTTTTTTAAATCAAAGTAACAAAAGCTTTTTTGTCTGTACTGAAATAATCCGATAATATGATAAGATATAGTATTTTTAGCTATAGTCCGACAATCATCCCTATTTGCGTTTCTCTATAATATAAATATTGTTTGGATAAGTTGACTTTTAATAGATTTTTAACAATTTACTACGGTTAACGAAGAGGTGTAATCTATAACTAACTGTTCACCGAGTGTAATATAAAGATTCGATAAATTATCTTTTTTTTTCTTTTTTTTTATTGTTTAACCTTCGGAACCACCGTTAAGGTATATCTTCAGAGGATGAGATGAATGAATTGTAGCGTGTGTGAAAAATGCCATGCATGACCGGGACCTCCGGATGAAAGACCGAGACGCTACCACTCGGCCACGGAGGCCGGCAATAAATTATCTACCTTCATCATATTCTTCTACACTAAATACTAAAAATCAAACTTTCCAAATTGAAATTTATATACATATAATTCGAAAATTATTGTTTTACAAAAATCTCTTTGTACGCATTATTGGCAAAAGAAATAAATTATCTTAATAAATATTAAGCTTTATGCGAGATGAAAATTGTTAAAGTATATTGTTAAAGTATAATTGGTCGTACAAAGCGAAACCACAATGCTAAATGCCAACAGCGTGTTTTTAAATGGAAAGAAGTTAAAAAATGGAATTTTTTTTTAAATGTTGGCTTCAAAAAATAATGATAAAGTTGAAACATAGAAGACAAATATATATAACTGTAAATGAAATGGAAAAAAAGAAGAAACTTGTGACTATACCGATTTAAGTATTTGAATAAACATTGAAATCATTATTATCTAATATAAGATCTTTATATGAGATAATTGTATAATGCTTTGTTAGTTCTGTTAAAAAAAGAGGGAGAACCTGATATCCATAAAAAGAAGGCGAAATTGAAGAAGACACTTTTTAAAGATTTAGTTACATTTAAATAAAATATCGTAATTCTAAAATTTTAGTGACCTCTCACATTTCAAATTACACATACAAAACTTTGTTAATTGTTTTAATTAAAAGTTGAACCTGTTTTTATAGTTTTTTTTTTCGTGTATACTTCATACTAACTTGTACGCTCTTACGCTAACTAGTTTTATCAGTTGTCCACCGACATCGTTCTATCTCCTAAAACATTTTCGTTTAGAATTCAAAATATAATCTGTTCAAGTTACATTTAGTGGAAAATCTCTCCCTAATTTTTTCTTCAACTTTAAAATGAGATTATAATGAAATTTTTTGGATAGGAATTATGAGCCAAAAATGACTCTTTATAAGTTAATTTATCATTATTTTTTTTAACGGGTTTTAGAAATACATTACCAACAGATTCGAAAAAAAGATGACAAAAAGTTGTAATACTTTCCTGGCAATAGTTATTTATTCTTACATAGGGGGGGGGGGGGAATAATGATAAATGAAAAAAAAATTAAAAGGGTTTTAAAAAATCTATATCTTTTTACTTTTCTCTGCTCCACCACCCCCAATATTGCCCCAAAATATTTTTTAGACAACTTGCACTACTAATAAGCAAATAAAAACATTAAGAATTAAAAAATTTAAACTTAACATTACTAAATGTTAATTTGTTATGTTATTTGTTAACATGAATAACATAAAAAATCAAAAAACATACAAATTTTTTATGAAGACAGAAAAAATCGGTCCAAAAAACATACAATAAATAAAAAGAAAGTTTTTTCAATTTTTGGGAGGTGGCAATTTTGTTTAAAATGGTAAGATAAGCGTGTACGCGTGTACCGAGATTAATATAAAAAAAAGACCGTATCATTCAACCGTTCGGATTGTACAGGTCTTTGTTCTGGTTTTTTATTTTTAATGTTATTTATGTGCTCTATTTTGTTTAGATTGTTAATCTATAACTGTTCACCGATTGTAATATAAAGATTCCATAAAGTTATAAATTGAAATTGAAGTTATAAATTGTTAATCTTAATCTTTATCTTGGATTATGTTTGCAAAAGTTTGAGAAAATTAATCCCGACTGAACTATTTACCCCATCTCCTGGAAATATTAATTACAAACGTTTACCGACCAATCGCCCCATATACACTAGTTTCTGTATAAATTTCATCGAAATCGTTTCATATAGTCAAACGTTATTAAGCTTCAAACATGCCGACACACGTACATATGTACGTACATAAGAAACATTACCCCCACTATTTTCTTTTGACCGATTAACATCCTTCTTGGAAGTAAGGGTCAAAAAATAAATCTTTATAATTTTTTGTAAATTAAATTCGTAAAAATTTCAATGAACAAAATTTATAGAGAATTTAATTCCGAGAAAATGGATGCAAGTAAAGTCGATAAGTTTAAGTTTAAGAAATTTGAGTTGTATTTAAAATAAAACAGACCAAAAGGTTGCTGAAATATGCTATAATTTTAAAACAAATTAAAAATATCTTATTACTGCAAAAATTCTATAAATTAATTTCATTAAATACTCATAAAGAACAATAAGTAAACGAAATTAATAACTGCGCGGTAACATTTAAAATAAAATTATATTCCTAAATAAATCTTAACCGTGTATTTGTTTTCTCGTTTATTCACAACTAACATAAAAAAAATAATTGCCATCTTATAAATTATTATTTAGAATAACGGTAACAAAATGAATCCTTTAAATACTAGTTCCAGTTAATATTCACCTCAAAAAGTGACGTTGCCTATTATAATAAATCGAAACAATTTATAACTGGCGTAAAGTCGTAAATGTAACAAGCAGAAAACCAAACCGTTCCTTCAAGAAGGCGCAATAAAAGCGCATTTGAATTCCGTGAAACAAGTAATAAATATAACCTTGCAGCAAAGTTTATAAACTCATATACTGTTAAAAAAAAGTAAGGAAAAATAGTTTCACCTAAACAAGAATTGTTAACGTATATTTCTGAGAGATTATATAAAATATGTTACACCGGAATAGGAAAATCGATGAATCAGTTTTTTTTTTTTTTTAAATCGTAACTATTAAAATATATCGTACATTGTAAATCAATTAATGTTTAAAATTTACAAAATACCCCGGTGAATATTTTTGACATTACTAACAGTGTATCTTCGACAGCATTACACGAGTCTCAAAGCAGTAATTTATCGACAGTTATCTCGTTAAATGTTCCATCCACTATTATGTTTACACGCTACTTATAAAAGTAGAAATTTTATTAATAACCGCTATATACTGTATACCATTAAATTCGTAAATATAATATTTAATTCTGAATATTATATTTCAAACATTTAAAACGAGTATAGATTAAATTATAAGTTTCAATCACTACTTATCAATATATCTTACCACTATAGAAGTAATTAAAGTAGACATCGCACTTGTCGGAAAAGACAGTTTTGTAGCACAAAATACATTTTATTCGTCCATTTAGTATTCATTGCCGGCCTCCGTGGCTGAGTGGTAGCGTCTCGGCCTTTCATCCGGAGGTCCCGGGTTCGAATCCCGGTCAGGCAT
>JAAAKQ030147437.1:0-13046 GCA_010016005.3 Zanna intricata
AACCTTAGAACTCTCGACTTCGAAATCAGCTGATTTGCGATGTCGCGTTAACCACTAGACCAACCCGGTGGGTTCATGTCCGGTGTCCACCTTCAACGTTCTCAACGCATAGAACGTAACATAAAAACGTAATCATATAATATTTGATACATACAAGAACGTAACATCAGTTATGCCTCATAATTATTTAAATCGTATTTTTATAATTATTTATTTGTTTAGCTAAATAACTATAGATTATTACCCGACTTAATTTTTTTTTTTTTTTTTTTTTAATGAGAAATGATGAGATTTATAGGTTACGAAAAATGACAAGTTTTCTCAAAACTCTACAACTTGTTAAAATGTTATTGTTGTACTAATCATGTTATTGTTACAAAAATAACATGATAATAGTAAATACAGCAAAAAAAAATAATAATAAAAATAGTATTAATAACAAAGTAACAATACGAGTATTTCAGTAACAGTACTCGAGGAAACCGTGTCAAAAAGAATAGCACTCCATCTGAAAATAACCTATTTCTGATCCTCATTATGACAGCTTTGACAAACTCGTTAATTTTAAAAAATTATAAATTATAAAGACCTAACATATAGATGTATGGAAATCGTGTATATAAATGCAATGAGTTTCACAATAAAACAAAAACGTTTGTATGCATATAAATTTTTTTTTACAGATTCCTAGGAATTGTTTATTTTTAAGTCTTTGTATTTTGATTTATATAATAATAATTTATACATATTTAGACAGTAATTTAACAGTTTGGAATGAAATTCTCATTTCTTTCTGTTCTGTACTAATTATTTTAACCTTCTCTATCTCTTTTTCTGTTTAGCCTCTGGAACTATTGTAAGATATTACTTGAGAGGATGATATATATTAATGCTAATAAGGTGTAGTCTTGTACAATCTCAGGTCGACCGCTCCCAGCCCACCGAGCTGGACTAGTGGTTAAAGCGACATCGCAAATCAGCTGATTTCGAAGGATTTGAACATTAGCTGATCAGCTAAGGTTCAAATCCTAGTAAAGGTAGTTATTTTTATATGGATTTAAATATTAGATGGTGGATACCAGTGTTCTTTGGTGGTTGGGTTTTCAACCACCAACCACACTTGTCAAGAGTGATCGATCGTGAGACTGTACAAGGCAATACACTTCATTCGCATTCATACAGATCATCCTCATTCATCCACCGAAGTAATACCTTACGGTAGTTCCGGAGGCTAAACAGAAAAGAAAGGAAGGACAAAGAAATCCAGAAAAAAGGAACGATTTTAAAATGCACTTTCACAAGATGTTGAAAATTTAGGTGGGCTGATAAAATATAAAATGGAAACGAAGAGATCCACAAATAAATCTGCGGTAAAATCTAGTAAAAAGAGAAATTAGGATCGTGGTAATACGTGAAGACGTGCGAGTTCAATTGATTTCTATAGGATCACTGATTCTCAAATTATGAAAATATAATTTTTGTATTTTTTTTAAAATCAGCTACCACCTTTCTAGACCGCCTGTACGCCCCCAATTTTCTGTGGGCCTTCTACCGCCCCCTTGAAGGCACGTAGCCCCGCTTTCAGAACAAATGGTATAGAAAGTTATAGATGAAGACAAAGAATGTTAAGCGTAAAACATATGACTGAAGATGTAAGATGTAGTAAAGATAAACAAAAAGGATAAAGAAATGGAGAACAGTATCAAACAAAAAATAAGAGACTGCTTATAAATAAAATTTGGTGCGTATAAAACAACGGAAAAACAAAACACACTCTCAAAGATTTTGTTTTTAACAAATGTTAATTTTTTACAGTATTTTATTATAATCGTGCAACGCGCGTAATAATTTTACCTTGTTTTTTTATTATTATAAATTAAACATAAATTTTACAAAAATTTATTTTATTCCCTAAGTGTTCATTTATTCTATTTCAATAGCATTTTTGCAGCGCACATTCATTTTATTATAGATAAGACTAATAGATAACACGGTGAGATATTAAACGTCGTAACTTAGGTAAAGGAATGGTGAGCGAATTAAAAACAAGACCATTGATGACAAAAATTAAACATGTTGCAAAATAATACAGCGATAATACATCTGTTCAAACGAAATAAATGATTATTAAATACTCTGATAATATTTATTGAGAAAAAGACACCCCCTTCTACTGTTACATCCGATTACGCTTACTTTATCGGCGTTCTGATATTCGTTTCATTAAAATTCAAATTCCTGACATTAGAATTGCTAACAAACAGCAATTTCCTGAAAACCGTACGTTAATTATATACAATTTATTCAAAAGGATATAAATCTATGCCAGAAAGGAATTAATATAACGTAACACGCATAGCGATGTTTTATTATTCAAAATGCAAATTTTTAAATTTTTAGTAGAAAATTGTAATAAATACCCTCCAACGCTGGTACTTTATCCTCACGTATACGGTATTCGAGTACGTGGTAAGAATTCATAAGTTTCCGAAGCAATTTAAGGAGAACGTGATGCAGTTAGAGAACTTTTAAAAGCGACCTAAAAACAGATGTTTACTAGAAAAATTACGCCAAACTATATTACATGTGAAATTCATTAGAAATTAAATTGAATACACTTTGTTTTATAACACCCAACGAAAAATAATTTCATAAAAAAATGCAACACTATACGCTTACTTATTCTAAATTAATATTTAATTATATTCGAAATCTGATTATTTATAGACATTATGTCGAAGAAGCACCTGAATAATTTTTTCGGTAACTTTAATGCCAGAATTCAGTTATGTATCTAATATATCGGCGAATAATTCACCGCATAAGTTCAAAGTCTGTATGTAGCTTGTGAATGAAAATTTCATAATAATGAAAAATATCAATTCTGACAGGGATCGAAACCTAGGAAGAGACTGCCGTGCAGAGTACGAATTATGATTTTATTTTTAATCTAATCAGCCTGGTACATAATAACATTTATGACCTTAATCTCACCTAATTTTCTTTATTTAATTATCGTACTTAGGTTATGGAACAAAGAAGTAAAAATTCATATAAAAGTCAAATGGGCATTTCTTATACAGGTCAAAAATTATTAAAGAAAAAGTGAAATTATACAATTAATATGTAGTGTAAAAATGCGTACATACACTACCAAAAAAAAAATAAATAAATAAAGAAAAAGCTGGAGTAATGTTTTAGCAAAAAATACACCTAGAACTGCGGTAAAAATCCCCACATTGCAATCTACGTTTGGATAATTGTATACGCATATCGATTAAAATTATAATATAAATTAATTTTATTTTCAAAGAAGAGAAAATCATATGACTTCTGAACCGAAAATCTCTAATCCAAAAATGTATAACCAAGTATTTGGTGTTATTTTTGACGATGAAGATTCTGATAAATTATTCATATAAAAATCATTACATTTTATTTACTCGCTGATTTAAATAATATGTAAATTCTTTCTTTTGTCTTTGTTCTACATCACTCTCTTTCTCTGTTTAGCCTCCGGAACTACCGTAAGGTATAACTTCAGAGGGATGACATGTATGAATGTAAATGAAGTGTAGTATTGTACGCTCTCAGATCGACCGCTTCCGAGAAGTGTGGTTAATTGAAACCCAATCACCAAAGAACACTGGTATCCACGATTTAGTATTCAAATCCGTATAAAAGTAACTACTACGTATACGAGGATCTGAACCTTAGAACTCTCGACTTCGAAATCAACGGATTTGCGATGTCCGTTAACCACTAGACCAGCCCGGTGGGCTGCCGGGTCAACTAGTAATTAATATATTAACGATTCAGAAATTAAATATGGTCGCCGTTTGAAAATTTTAAAACATTAAACGTTTTGAGATTTACTAAGTTTGTAAAAAGATTTTGAATTATACTAGAATATACCGATCAGTTTTAAAGTAAGAGTTGAATTTCTCTTTTAAAAACTAAAAAAGCAGACTGATGTAGAAGAAATTTTATTGAATACTGACCCGTTAGATGGCCCTGGAGTTGAGATGTTTGGTAAAATTGCATTTATAGTCCGATTTGGCTCGTAGAATACGTGAAAAGAAATATTTTTGCAAAAACTATATACCCGGTTGGTGGGCGCCAGTCTCGAGATATTTACGAAACAAACAAATAAACTAACTTTTTTCTTCTGTATTTATTTATATAAAAGGCAATGTTCGTATCTATGTCCACTATAGATTAAAAAACTATTGGACCGATTTACGCGCGGGGATAACTGAAACGTTAAATTTTTTAATGTGCATTTCTTTCCATGTAAGCAAAATGTATTCTGAATATGAGCCAAATCGGACCATAAACACAATTTTTCGAAATATTTTGACCCAAGCGGATTCAAACTAATCGAGAAACCATCGCGGGCGTTCGCATAACAACTCACCAAAGTCTAATCGGAATCGGATGAACAGTATAGGAACGCATACGGAAACAACAAATAAACATTCATTCATTTTTATATATATTTAAGATTATTATTCCTCTCATATTACGGCTAACTAATTAATTAAAATCTGAAACTTTTAATTTTATTTTGAACAAAATTATAGCATAATTTTTCAAATACGATTTAAAACATCCGAATGATGAAATCGCATGAAAATCATTACACTGTATCGACGTTCCAGTTTTCTTAAACGGGAGAAAAAAAAACTAAATGTTTACTAAATGTTTTCGTTACATTCAACATGAAAAAGGATATACTTAAGAAAATGAGCTGTTAACAATTCTATTAAGCAGCGACATAAATTTTTTATCCACATAAAAATGAAAAAAAAAAAAAAAAAATTAAAAATGAATAAATATATACAACAAAGGTTAAAAATACAATGCTGAACCCTAATGCAGAGGATTTTGTAGACTTCAATTGAAAAAAGAATCACTATCTTAATAGTTAACAATTTTATCTATTGGAAAATGTTATAACTTATTATTGATATGTAACATTTACATTGTCTTTACAAAATAGAAATTTATAGATATATTTTTACTAACTTTAATTTGATAAACACACTTACATAGAAAGATTGAGTGAAGGGATAGTACAACTGAATAAAATTTATATTTATTCAATTACAATAATTTTTTCAGACAATTTTAACGCCCATCAGGTAAATTTCAAACAATACCTGTTTTTTGATTTGAAAATTTTTAGAACTCCGTCTTTTTTTATTATCTTTGAACCGGTATCGGAATCTTTTCCAATGTAGGACTGCATGGTGTAACTTTTCCTTTTGGTTATGTTTATTTATTTTTTTTTTTGAACCTCCGGAACCACAATTAAGTATTACATCAGAGGATGGAGATGAATGATGTGTAGCGTGTGTGAAAATGCCATGACTGACCGGGATTCGAACCCGGAACCTCCGGAATGAAAGACCGAGACGCTACCACTCAGGCCACGGAGGCCGGCTATGTTGATATATAGACGATGTATTCGTCACTACACGAAATCAACATAATCTAAACAAATGTAACCTACGTTCGCTTCGCTCGCTACCCTCGAGTAAATAACAGTAATTTTTTGGTTACTTAAATAATAAATTTCATCATTCAGGTAATGCCTTACCGGAGTTCCGGTCATCGCTGGTAGTGTGAAATCTGTTAATTGGTTAGGTTTAGTCGGTATTCTCAAGCATACATGCGCTCATTCTTAACATCTAGCAGAGCCTGTGTGAGTTCTACACCACTCCATTTATGGGGTGGGGTGTACGTAAATGTAATCTCCCAGATTCAGTAATTACTGCTTATAGTGGAGTTGTTAATTTAATATTTGTCTTCTAAAAAAAAAGTTTAAGCCGTCCAGTCCCATAGTGGAAAAGATTACCGTTCTGCTACAAACTAATCATTTAATATAAATTTAATGAAAATCAGTACCCGCCGTCCTTTAGTTACAACTAGATACACAAATAAACACGTCTAGTAAAAATTAGAATACAGAATAGTAAAATTATGCTTTCTTTACTACTCTGAGGTCTTTTTTAACGTTTTTAGAATGCTAATAATTTTTTACCTCTACTCCATTCTTACGCTGACTGCATCGATATTCTTATGTGTACGTGCACGATCTTGTTTTTGGAAAATAACTCGAGAGTAAGAAAAGAAATACGAAGATTTTAGTCAGACAATATTTATAAAAATTCTATTTTTTAATAAATGAAAATATAAACGTACAAAAAAATATCCAACGCTTATATATTAGTAAATCTAAAATACATATTAAAATTAATTCACCGATATAAGAACAAGGATTTAGAACATCCTACACTAATGCGATATCGTTTTAAAAAATAAAATAATTAAAATAGGTATGAAAAAGAAATAAGTAGTAAATTAACAACAGATCTTATAATAAAAATATATCTTATAATAAAATAATAAAAAAGATGTAATAGTAAACAAGTTTAGATAATAAAACTGGTTCCTAATGGATAACATAAAAAAATAGTAAAAGGTAATCGCTAAATCTTCTTAGTTTACTTAAGCGCAATTAAAGATAGGAACGAATCAGCTGCACCGAGGTGCGTGCAGAATAAAAGGGGAAATCCTACTCCCAGATGATTGTGAGATCAATGGGCGGTCGGCAATGGAGGTCACGGAAAGCGGTAGCAAAAGCAGCGGCAGGGTCCGATGCGGCGGCGCAAAAGGCATCTCGCATTCGATAACGACTTCGCCGTCGCCCGGTTAGTACTCCCCCGTTCCCCGCACACTACGAGTAAATTTTATTCTCCCGGAGAACGCACACGGAGTAGAGAAAGTGCTCTCTTACGCTCGGTTTGCTCCTGCTCCTTCCCTTTATCTCTCTCCCGCTAGCTGAAGCTCATTCAGTCACGGCTCATAGTATATATTTTTCCTTACCGTCAAAAACTAGCACCCGATGCACGTAAACTAGACGCCCTACAAACATCAGCGGTCGGCTGACAAATCTAAAAACACATTTTTATTACCGCTCCCTTTTAAAAATGATGAATCAATTCGTTTCTTATACATTACTGAACTACATCAATAAATTTTCAATATAATACCGTTTAACATACTAGTTAACCCCGTTCTAGATTGTCACAGCGGTATCTATAATAATGAATAAAAGAGAAATTTTAAAATAATAAAAAACATAAATATATAGCACGAGGTGTTTTTTTCTGTGTAGATCGATGAAGTATTTTCCATAATATGTAACCAGTAATCTTTGATAATCTTTTTTTCTCTACGATTAGGGATTTTAATTGTTAAAATTATAAATACTTAGCAGTGCAAAGGAACAATCCATCGTCAACTTTAAACGTAATAAAACACGTCGCATCTCAGCTTTGATAATTGCAAAAAATTTGAACGATTTTTTTAAAATTTTACCACAATACTGACATAAAAAATACAATCTAACGGTCTAATTAGACGACATCCTGCAATAGTAAAAAACACAAGATTCTCTTTCGATCTCTCAAAATTAAAATTATACTATATCAAAAGTTACTCGTACCATAGTTCTTATTCTTTGGTGGTATACGATACCTATCGGATATTTGCTTAAATGTCCCGCCACCCTATTATCAAACGATCGCGCAACTATTATTTTTACTTTAAGATAACATAAAATCTGTATAATTATTGAGCTAAGAAAATTAAGCCATAGGATCAATTCAATTTTAAATGAGTTAGTCAATCGTGCAAATTCAAACAAGTAACCTACTTTTCAACAATCTTTAAACAAAAATAAATTAACTTCAAATGCAATAACACAAGTTGTTGTCCTTCAAAATAAACTACTAGAACCAAAATTAAGAGTACATTTCACGATATACAACAAGTAGCGATAACAACACTCTTCCCGGCTATAGCTCTTTTGCTGTCATGTAGCAGCTATTGCCTTTTTACCTTCTTTTCGAAGAAAACTCCGGTATTATTTTTGGTCGCATAGTGTGAGTGACGGAGGGTGGGGGTGAAAATAAATTTTCTTTAAATTTTGATGAGGATTACGAAAATAAAATTCACTTAAATGATGTTTATTTGTACGAGTATATTTATATATAGTTAACTGTTTAGCCTCCTGAACTACCGTAAGGTATTACTTCAGATGATGAATGAGGATGATGTGTATGAATGCGAATGAAGTGTAGTCGTCTTGTACAATCACAGGTCGACCACTCCTGAGAAGTGTGGTTAATTGAAATCCAACCACCAAAGAACACCGGTATCCACGTTCTACTATTCAAATCCGTATAAAAGTAACCTACCGTTACTAGGATTTGAACCTTAGAACTCTCGAATTCTAAATCAGCTCATTTGCGATATCGCGTTAACCAGCAGACCGGTGGGTTATTTATATATAGTCATAAGAATAACATTTAGTAGATCGAGAATCACCAAAACTACTACATCAATTTCATTGAAATTTATGTAACTGAAGTTGTGCATATGAAAATTTGATAAAGTTCGGTCGAGTCACATCATTCTTGAGTTACGCTCAATTTAAGGTTGAAAAAAATCTGGGCTGGGTAAATTAGAAGTGATGATGATGCAAGTTAAAATGTTGACAATTGTTTACTCACTTTGAAGGTTAAGACGATGGCTATGTAATTTTTATTAAGGGTTGTGTTGAATGTGTAGCGGTGTATTTTTCACAAACGTTTATGCAGTGATTTACAGCGATAAGTTTAAACTTAATGCTTCTGTTTAGGGTTCAAAGTTTTTTTTTTTTAATTTTAGATAGAATGAGCTGATACTTTTTCAAAAGAAAACAAAATAAAATAACGAAACATCAGTTTTTTTTTTCAAATTTGGTGGATTTTGCTATTAAAAATTATTATATAATTAGAAATTAAATGTTGCTAACAGTTATATTATGGAAAATTAGTTAAGATAATACACAACAAAATGCATAAACGTCTCTTAAGAGAAATTCCTGCCGGCCTCCGTGGCGTGAGTGATAGCGTCTCGGCCTTTCATCGGGAGGTCCCGGGTTCGAATCCCGGTCAGACATGGAATTTCCCACACCCTACAAATCATTCGTTTCCATCCTCTGATAAAATACCTAACGATGGTCCCGTAGGTACAAAAAAAGAAGAGAAATCATACGTGGAACTCATGAAAAAAAAACAGCCCACACGTTAGGAGTAAGTTGATAAAAACAATCGATACATATATTTATTAGAATACAATAATAATTCAAGTTTGTATTATGTAATATAACAATAGAAAACCGGCGATAAAATGTAAATTAATAAACTTAAGTTAGATTAAAACAAAACAATAACAATTGATTTACTTAAAATAACATACGACACGATTATTTCACGAAACTGGAAGCACAAAGCAAAACAGAGAATGAGAACGCGTTTGCTTAATTGTGTACATATTCATCGATTACTTGTTAATAATAAACCCACCAAGAAAATATGGATTCATACACATCATCCTCATTCATTCTCTGAAGTAATACCTTACGGTAGTTCCGGAGGCTAAACAGATAAAGAGAGAAGAGAAGAAAATATGGCTAGAAGATTCAACAGATAAAAAAAAAAACTAACAATAAATAAAATTAAATGTTTAAGGGATAAGGTTTGCGGAAGTATGTTTCTGTTAGGATGGTCTAGTTTAAAGATAGTTATTTTTGTAAGGATTTGAATACTAGATCGTGGATACCGGTGTTCTTGTGGATACCTCCGGAACCACAATTAAGTATATCTTCAGAGGGATTAAATGAATGTACACGCTACAATTGCGTGTGCGAAAAAAAAACCGGGACCTCCGAATGAAAGGCTGATGAGACGCTACCACTCGCGCCACGGAGGCCGGCGTTCTTTAGTGGTGGTTGTGTTTCAGTTAACCACACTTGTCAGGAGTGGTCGACCTGAGATTGTACACTTCATTCTCATTCATACACATCATCGTCATTTATCCTCTGAGGTAATACCTTACGGTAGTTCCGGAGGCTAAACAGATAAAGAAAGAGAGGATAATCTAGTTTTATTTCCTAATTGTTTATGTTATGATGTTCAAGTATCTTTCATTAACAAAAAAAAAAAAATTATGACTACTAGTCACAAATCAATCGTTATTATTTTTAACTATATTTTAGAGCCGTATTTGAAAACGTTAAAATAATTCATAATATGTTCTAGATCATGTAATTATTAATTATTTTCCTCATCTACTCGTTTTTTTAACCCATGATTTTCCGGGTACTGGAAATTTTTTAAAACAACTATTTTTGTCGGTAATAGTTATTTTTAAAAATAAAAAAGTGTTACTTTCGTTTTGAATAACTAAATATAAAATGTGTAATGAAACATTACCATCATATTTAGAAAATAAAGTTAAGGGAATACATATTGTTTATATATTTATATTTACTATTTGCTAATCGGTTGACTGTTGAAATTCAGAAGAAAAATCAGACCAAACAAAAACAGCGTTTTCACATAAAAATGACATTTTTATTATTTTTTCAAACTTTTTTTTGTGTTATTAAAAATTCGTTATTTCTGCTGCATTAAAACCATTTATATATATACTAGATATAAATGAATATAATTCAGAGAAATAGATTTAATATCGCGTAACAAAATTAATTTAACGTCATAAAACAATAAATGGTTAATTATATAAAAATAATTCATTAATAAATCAACGATTAAATATCAATTAAGTTTATATTTTATAATTTATCTTTTACCAAAACAAAACGGTGATGAAAGTAAACTAAAAAACATTGTCCATATGACAATATTAGCAGAAGTTTTAAATCTAAATGGTAATATATTACAAGAAGGATTAAGAAGCCGCTTAGAGTCAGATGAGGTCAGCACCTTTCACATAACAAAGAATTTGAAGTAATGTACCGTACAATTATATAATATAGTCTTCTGAACGTAACAATTACAAAACAATGAATTTGAAAATGTATTATTATTATGCCACAATTTAATTAAAAAAAAAAAAAAAAATTAAATTAATATTTATAAAGGAAGTTATATATTAATTTATACATATAAGTGATATACCTATTTTAACAATAAATATTTATAATTTTATTAATAAACATTAGAAAGAAGCAATTTCTAATAGAATTACATTAAGGAAACGGGAAAAAATTCATATAATCTTAACAAAATTAAATTGTAATATCAAATTATTTTCACATGATTGAAAAAAATAATAAATTTAGGTGACTTTATAACTGAAATCAGGAGATTACATCATCAAAAAAGAGAATGTTATGAAGCGGAATAAAAAAAAATATCCGTTATTACAAATAAACGTTAATACTATATTCGGGTACGGCTGATGAAAATCATTTTATCTTTAAGTTCTTACTAATTGCATTATCTAAATAAAATTAATAGAAAAAAATACCGTGAATTAACTTCTTTATTTTTTTAAATGAGCACAAATAAACTTTTTTTTTTATAAATGTACGCACAAATCCAACCGTCGACCCGTAAAGTTTAAAAAATTTTTGTTAAAACAAAAAATGAAAATGCTAGGATCGGTTGGACAAAATTTTATGCAAGAAAGAAAAATTATAATTATTTTAAATAAAATCTATTTTCCCCGCAACAAGGTTGAGTTGAGTTAGGTTGGCAGTCGCGACGGTGATACGAAATAAGGACATCGAAGGTAGAAGCATAGGTAATTAAAATAAGGGGAATTTTAAAGAAAAGACCCGGAAAAGTTTGGTAGCAACGATTTGTGCTCTCTATTAGAGTGGTCAAATTAGTTAAAATATCAACGAGGGAAAAAATTAGATAAAATATCAATTTGAGAAAACATAAAAGAGGAACACAAACGGGGATACGTCCGTCTGTGAATTTAACTGATTTTAAGTGTAACGTAGGGGAGGGCGGCCCAAGTCACGAGGTGGGAGGGAACGGAGGATTTGGATAGCTTCATCATGACAACGCACCGTGCCAAAACTCGCTTTTGGCCGCTAAAAGTCTTCCTGTCTGTCAACTCTAATATATACACTACGCCTTACTAACCAGAGCTCCATGCGACTTGTGGCTCTTCCCGAAAATAAAAAATGTGCTAAAATGGAAACGTTTTGACACCATTCCTGACATTGAGAAGGCCACGACAGAGCAGCTGAAAGTCATTCCGAAAGAAGCCTTCCAGAAATGCTTCCAGTCGTGGATTCAACGTTGGGATAAGTGTATTGCTAGCCAAGGACAGTACTTTGAAGGAGATTAATTCATATTTAAGGTAACTTTTTTACTTTGTAAAATAATTCATCGTAATTTTATCACAACTCTTGTGTATATATATATATATATATATATATAAGTTAGACTGCATAAATAAATAAATAAATAAATAAATATATATATATATATATTTAAATAAATAAATATATATATATATATTTATTATATTATTTTATATTATAATTATATTTTTTATAAAAAATTATAATTATATTTTATATAATATTATATTATTTATTATTATTAACTTAAGGATTCCAACGCGAGATTATACATCTAAATCGGTTCGCCAATGAAAAAAAAATTAAACATAAATCCAAAAATTGTTACATTCCCTTTTAGGCAGTCGTGTAATAATCATTTGTATTTAATATCTTAATATTAAGAAAAGGGTAGCAGAAAAACATACTTATAAAAATCGATTTTTCTTTTTAATTATTTACTTGTATTCAATACAGAAAATAGGAATATTTCATTTAAAAAAAACTACCACGAAATGAAAATACTCTTTATAAAAAAAAAATACCTGTTTGTTTGCCGTACCGATAGCGTGATAACAACAACACAAATTAAAAGTTAGTATCCAGCATTTCGTATTGAAAATATAACTAATTTTATTGATTTATTAACAACTGTTGCTAATTTAATTAAGTTAGGAAATAAGGGCTATATCGTTATTATAGACTTATATCGTACAACAATACAGTCCGATGGATAATTACTAATTTTATTTGTATCTCTCTCTTTATCTGTTTAGCCTCCGGAACTACCGTAAGGTATTACTTCAGAGGATGAATGAGGATGATGTGT
>JAAAKQ030147459.1:0-13046 GCA_010016005.3 Zanna intricata
ATTATGACAGCAAATAATTAATGTCAAATTTAATTAAAATTGTAAACATAATTACATGAGATTGTTCAAAAATGTAATTTGATGGGTCATTAATCATTTCCGAATTTTTGAAGCTGTCAGCGGATTTATCCGCTGACAGCATCAAAAAATCGGAAATGAACCTGGAGGTCTCTTCCAGCGACTGCCAAGCTAGAAGAGGCTTGCGCCAAGAATAAGCCAAAATGATCTATTAGAACGCAGACAGATAGGGTATTGCGGTGGCCGGTGAAGTAAAGAAGAATAACCAAACACTTGCTGTAGAAACCGACATCAGAATTACTGATATACGAGATGCTTCAACCCAGATAATAAAGTACAGGCGATCGGACGTTGTTCAGGCCCTGCAGACGGGTGAAATTACAGAAATTAATCAGTTAATGGACAAAAAGTGGACTGGAGCGGCCTTTGTCAAAACTAAACGGGTGACTGGTATGCCACCCAAAGACATATGGGAAGGCAAGGTTTTTGTCATGGACGACAAACTAAAAATTAGTGCGTTGAAGAGCCAATTTAAATCCTCTGCGCCGGGTCTGACTGACTGGATTGAAGTATCCGTGGAGCTTGAACCTGGGGCAGGAGTACGCGATGTCACGGGTGTTGCTGTTCTTTGCAAAAGCAACACACAGCCGGCCCCAAGGGACAACAATTTATGATTGTAGTTTATAGTTCTCTGTCAAAAACTATTTCTTTTAAATTTAAAATTGTCTTCAAATTATCGGGGCTTTAAACCAATGTAATATTTATTAAGCTTTACTTACATTCATAAATTATACATGAAATGAAAGAGCAACTCTAACAGGTTTTTCGTATAAGTGTTCAAGTGTGAGCACTATTTGTCAGAATACAACCAGCGATAGAAGAGTTAAATCCCATACTTAAATCAACAAGTCTGGAGTAGTAACTGATGCGTCAGCATCAATCCTGCTTCAATCTTGTGTTTCAAATCGAGTTGGTCAGCTGATAACTGTACCACATACACTTAATCCTTTATAAATCACAAAGAAAAAATCGCACGGGATCAGCTCTGGTGAATAAAGCGCCGGCAAACCAGTGTTGTTATCTAGTCCTCGGCGACCAATCCAGCGGTCGGGGAAGATTTCATTCAACCAATCACGTACAGCGTTAAGCCAATGATGAAGCGCACTATCTTGTCGCCAAATAAAGTTCTGCGGTTCGTATTGCAGTTGAGGAAAGAGAAATATAGCATATCAAGATAGTTCATTCCAGAATCATAGAACGGTCCATTCTAGAAAAAGAACGGCTTGTAAACTTGCCGTCAGGATACTGCACAAAAACATTCAGTCTTGTTCAGTGCAATATTTCGTACACGCATTATGAATGTTTACTTTTTTGTTTAAATGAAATATTGATTCGTCACTGAATACGACACGATAAAGTTTTCATCGTTACGATGTATCATTTCATTTGTGAAGTTAGTACTCAAACCATAATTTGTAGGCTTTAGAGCTTGTAACAATTGTAAGTTGTATGAACGCAGTTCGAAACGTTTCCTTAAAACCATCCACATAGACGTCAGTGCTATTTTTAATTCGCAGCTAATCTTAGTAACGGATTTCCTAGGACAACGCACAAAAGACTCTCTTACACGTTCAACATTGTCTTCGAACGTCCTGCACTCTTTCCTTTTTATAAATACAGCCAATGGTTTCAAATTGTTTATACATCTTCGAATTTTATTGTCATTTAGAGGAGAATAACAGATCTTCAAACGAAAAACACATTGAACGGTAATTACAGATTAATACTTTTCAAACTGCAAAACATAGAACACTTTCTGTTGGGAGGTCCTATCTTTCCTACTAGCGCTTACAAGGGGCAGGTACAGGTAACAGTTTATGAGCTTGCGCCCAGCTAAAACTATTTAAGTTTCTCTTTAATTCCATGTATAATTAATCAATGTACGTGAAACTTGAGAAATATAACATAGCTTTAAAAGTCCGATATTAATTTTGAAACATTCTGTATTATACATACAGCATGATTACATCCTTGATTATATATCAAAAGAGATAAAAATTACAAACTTTGATAATAAATATAGATATTTTTTACTTTCCCACCAGCGGCTCTATTGCTGCTGCTATGGTAATGTGATAAAATTTTTTTCTGATTATTTCTCTTTTAAATAGAAAAAATCTTGTAAGGTGAATGAGAATGAATTAAAAATTATTGTTACTTGAATGCAATACTAAAAAACTACGAATATTAAGATTATTCTATCACAGATTACACCGTTTATTATAAATAATCAGCTTTAATCTTTCCCGTTTTATGATAGAAGCAATATTCAATAATATTCAATAAATTGAAATGTTCAAGTGAGAAATGTATTCCTTCGAAATAAATTTTCTTGTTTGTTGATCAAATTTTGAGTTATTTTCTTAATTTTCAAATCAATAATTTCTACATAAGATTTTGAAGTTTTCTCCTCATTTGTTTAAAACCCTAGCTAAAAGATTCATCAGTTATAGGTTGGAACTGTAATATAACTTTAAAAATATTTTTCTAAAAAAAAAAAAAAAAATAAAAATAAAAAGATTTATAAAAAGTCGTTTAAATCCAATGATTATTATAAAAATATAAAATATATTTCCATTAAAAATAAAATAAAAATAATGCATCGTTTGATTCAATCATGATGTATGAATATTTGCATAAAATATTAATGATAATATTTACTAATAAAATTCAGTTGCTCGTAAAATATCTAATAGTATTTTTTTTTATAACTTTTATGAGATGGCTTATCTTCTATTATGAATGTAGTGAACTCGTTAAATAAAACAACAGGTTGCAGATAAGGGAAACCCTTATCACGCTACGGTATTTTTTCTAAATCAATAATATGACTGGCCTTGCACAATGAATATTTAAATTTACTGAAATAATAATAAAATAACACTTCTTTATTTCTACAACCTTTTTTAAATTACAATGTAAATTTTACTATACTATTTAAAAATATTAATGCATTCATTTATGAATGAAATAATCGTTTATTTAAATTGTATTGTTTTCTACGCTTCTCTTATTTATTTAATTTATTTTAAATTAAAACATATGAAATAGTATTTATTAAAAATATATTTTACAACAGTGTTACATAATGAATAAAATATTTTTTATTTTTAACAGTTTCTGTAGCCAGAAATATTGATTGGTCGATTAAATTATCGAGATTGATTTGACATTTATTAGTTTTAATCTCATGTAATTCAAAATTTCGAATTTAGAGTTTTTTTTTTGTTTAACCTCCAGAACCACCGTTAAGGTACATCTTCAGAGGATGAGATAAATGAATTGTAGCATGTATGAAAAATGCCATCCTGACCGGGATTCGAACCCAGATGAAAGGCGGAGACGCTAACATTCGCGCCATGCTTTTTAACTATATAATTTACGACAAAATATTAAAACTTTTAATAATATAGAAAATATTTTTTGAAATACTGAGAGTATATTTTCAAATATAATATTTTTGTGTTTTTTAATCCTATTACAATTTATGTAGTACAAAACTGAAATTAATTGAAAGAAGAGTAGAAAGAATTTCATAATAAATTGTATGGATATATCATTGCTTAAGAATAAACTGGAAAAACAAGGAAAATATAAAAGTAAAGAGAATTAGTATGATGAGATAAATACAAAAAATCAAAAAAATATAACATAAAATACATGTTAGTTTATAAAATATTTTAAGAAACCAATACAGTAAGAATAGGAGATAAAATATTTACATAAAAGAAGGAAAAATAAATAAAACAGCTTTAATTTTCTCAGCATTGGAACCGTTGGTACTGTAACCAACATCTAACCAATATATTTCTATTTACCAATAATATTTTCATAATGTATTAGTCAAGCACTTACAGTCATTACTCCATCTTCAGGGATTATTTAAAACTATTAATTTGTATCCGTGCATATACTGTTATATGTATGATCATAATTAAATTGTTATTTTCATAACATTCGCTCGTCATTAATTAAAATCAGTTATACTTTAAGTAAAATAATTAGGACTGTTATGCCATAACAGACGTTAACATCCTACTGTTATGTTGTATATTCTTAATTATAATCATACATGTACATACAGTCATACAAAATGTATGTGATGCATTGTATCAATCATACATTTACAGGACTACACTTCATTCACATCATTCTCATTCATTCTCTGAAGTAATACCTTACGGTAGTTCCGGAGGCTAAACAGAGAAAGAAAGAATTATAATCATATATATAACACTATATGCACGGAACAAATTCATACTTTTAAGTAATCCCTGAAGATGGAGTACTGACTCTGAAAGCGCTTGGATAATACAACATAAAAAAAAAATTGTTGGTAAGTGGGAATATATTGTTTATACAAAACAAAACAGCATAGATACTTAGTTGCCATGTTATCAGAACATTGCAAAAATGAAAACAAGAATCAAAATGGCTAAGGAAACATCCCATAGAAAGTAACATTTGATATGTTATAAAATGAAGTTAGATTTTAGAAATTACCATTTGAATCTATTTTTGTATACATGTGAAACATATCAATTAAAGAAAAATTGGAATTAATTGAAAGAAAGAATTGAAGGGGATAGTAGAAGATTAAATAGGTACAAAGGATGAAAGATGAAATAATGAGGAAAATTAAAGAGAATAGAAGCTTAATTTGAGCAATTTAATTTAGGAAGGATAATGGGCTTAGACATACCGTGAAAGGAAAAGTGTTAATAAAAACAGTGCTAGAAGGCTCAGTCAAACTTTCAACAGTTTTATTTTTTACGAAAGTGAGTAAAAATTGTAAACTTTTTAAAAAGATAATTGAATTATCAGGTACTAAAAAGCTGGTAGCAGGGAATAGAGTATATTGGATACGGTCCAAAACTTCTGAGCAGATAACGACATGATAATATTGTTAATAAAGTAAATTGAAGCATTTTACCATTTTCACGGCTAATATTATAAAAAAATTAAATAATCAAAGAAGAAAACATAAATAAACTACAGAAAACACAAAAAATTTTATATGAAAAAGTAGTTACAATCAAAGGCTGACTGAAAAATCAGAAATATATATATATATATATTTCTGATTTATATATATCAATATATATATATACATATTGTCACCGAATGGCTTCGACGACAGTGAAACCTCAATACCTTTTGGTAGCCCTGAAAAGGCCGTTTTTTGTGGCCGAATGGCTTCGGAGGCTCGGTCTTGTTTAAAACCTGGTAATGGTTCTGAGAAGGGTTGTTGTTTAAAACCTCGTAATAGCCCTGAGAAGGACTGTTGTTGTCATCAAATGGCTTCAACGACGCGTTATGTCTGAAACCTCTTTCTGGTCCTGAAAAGGGCCGTTTTTGTTGTTATCTCTGAGAAGAGTTGTTGGAGCCGGGAGATGGTCTCGGGCTCGGTTGCAGTCGGGGAGTTGCGGCTCGTCTGTCGAAGTCCAACCGGGCTTTCCTTCAGCGGCGGTTGGGTTCCTACCACAGCATGGTAGTGATGACACCCAGAGCCCCGCAGTGTCGGGTCGGCGTCGGTTATAATTCGCCGGCGCGGCCGAGGTGGCCCCACGCGTCGCCAACGCCACATTCGCTCCCCGAGCGATTCCACGCTGGGAATGTAGCGTCCGCATCCAGCGACTCCCTCGGCGGACCGGCCTGGCCTGCTGCTCCGGTGGGGTGGTCCAGCGTTGAATCGGCTAGGGAACTCCATCGGTCTTCTTCCGTCTTATTATTCTCCGAGGTCTTCTCTAGGCGGCGGTTGGTGTTAAAGTGAAGTTTCAAGCTAGGAAGCCTTTGTTTATTAGAACGCACAGTGGTGGGGTAGTGCTGCTATGGTGGGAGTATGCCGTGTGGTGGGACTGCCCGTCTGTGCATGCGCATTGTACTCCCGCTGACATTTTCATCCTTGCGCGTCGCAGAGTTAAAGGCGTGTGGTAAAAAAATATATATATATATATATATGTATTGTTTTACTAAGAACATATATATATAATTTTTACTATCGTTTTATACATTTGTCATAGAAATATTTTTTCCTACATGTTTCGCCACATCATTGTATCAGGAACAAAAATTATCCGCATCACATTTCATTAGTTTTACACACAGAAAAACGGATAACATCACACTACAATCTGATATACAAAAGTACATAATTGATAGTAATAACATAATGTGTATATTAAAAAAAAATAATAAATTAAATAAATAAAACTACAAATATATATATTTACCACCGTTAGGTATTTCATCAGAGGATGGAGAGATGAATGATTTGTAGCGTGTGTGAAAATTCCATGCCTGACTGTGCGGAACGCAGCACTTTCGGATGAAAGGTGGAGACGCGGCCACACGCGGCATGGGGGCCATATATATTATTACACTCGTACAAAGAAGAAGAGAATTTTTTAGTATTCGGGATAAACAAAAAACTACAGGCCAATCGCAACCAAATTTTTACCTATGTTTCTTGGCATAACTGAGAGGGTTGATAGATATATCAACCCTCTCAGTTTTACATCTCGATAACTCTCGAAAAAATTATATATATATATATAATTATGTAGTAGAGGAGATTTGTTGGTTGAAGAACAAACTTTAATAACTTAAATTAATGAAATTTGTCTCTATCATTGTGTGAGCTTGGTTTGAACTAAATGTTTCATCGTACTCGTTATTCCCAATTTTGTACGAGACTCGTCTCCGACCCATTTATTTCGTATCGTATCTCCTCAAACAGAAACGGTACCGCGTTGTTGAAGCGTATCGTAGATGAGTGGGATATTTGTACTGGGTGATCGTGTTTTCTAATGAAACACTTTTACTGACAATGCCAACGGTGGATATGTCCAGCATATCCACCGTTGCCATTACGATTCACCATTGTAAAGCCGAGTTTTCGAAGAAACAACACGTTCCGCGATGTTAATGCTTTGGTATTCACTAGTCGACTGATCGGTTTGCGTGTCGTTCCGGTACCGCTGTTGTATATTAATCCCATCTTCGTCTTAAATGTAATCTCGCAGTTATGGTTCCACCGCGAAAATTTATAAATTTTCCGTTCTGATCGGTAATCAATTTGATCTCGACTAAATTCTTCGTAAAACCGGTAGATATATTATATTCTTCGGCGATTCGATTATTTTGAAACTGAGCGGTACGCTTAGCGTAAATTCGTGCAGAATGTGACCCTCTGATCCAATGTGACCCTCTGATCCTTTCGTACAGAAGCCTCGTAAAAGATTGCATTCGACGCGTACGACGTTCACGTTGTTAATGGCGACTGGATTAGATGACTCGTGCCATATATTCGATCTGAGATACGTCTTTTCATATCCCAACAACGGTGCCAAGCTGTCTGCTGACGACAAGTTGATCTTCGTTGAATTTAAGTTCGCATTTTAACCTATTGTTATTTGCTCGCATAAGTAATATGATTTCGTGTTTGTCTTTCAGTTCATTGCTTAATCGTTTAGCGATATCGTCCACTTCGTACGAACTGGTCAGTAATGTCAGCTTCATCGTTTTTTGAAGCTTCTTTGAAATGACGGTAAATGTGTTGTTGATACCCTCTTCCACATTCGGAATCGAGCTGTGCGCGGTCAGGTTTATCAATGCTAATTCCCCTTCGCTAACGGTTAGATCCAAAGGCGGAAAAAATGTAGCGTGTAATAACGACGAATCTCCACTAATGCAGAACATGATGCTTACTTGTCGGCTGATGAACCACGAGTGAGGAATTCAAGACATAAATGATCACAGGTTACCATGTTTTCACGCTGTCTGGTTTGATAATTTTGATTTACAATCGAGTCGGATGGAAAATAACGCATCAATTCGTTCGGTGGATATAAATTACCGAAACTATCTACAATCCGTCCTCGTTTTCGATAACACACCCAAAGTTTTCCATGACCGATACTGCGATCAAGATTATCTATCGCCGATTCGTTCGATTTCGGTTTTTCTGGTAATGCATCCAACATGAAGACTCCTCGAAAATCGGCTATCTTTAGTCGTCTTTTCGCGTACCACATCAATTTGATATTGTATAGCGGTCGCACTAGTATACCCTTTATCGGTGACGTCGTTGATGATAACGGTGTTTTTTTTACCACCTATTCCCGATCCGGTTAAAGGGTAGGGCTAGGGTAGGGTAAGGTATAAAGCCCTACAGCGCATGCTTTTCCTTTCATCAACTCTACATGTTTTATATTATTTGTTTTTGTGCATCTTCTTCTTATTTTTCCACCCCCACCGAACTTTGCTTTTAGTTTCATCGCGTTTGTAGCGGCCAATGCAGTTGCCTTTTCTGCGATAATTGAGTCCTTCGCTTTCACTTGTTCCCAAGCACGTTCGGTTAATTTACGAATTGCCGCTGCTCTGTTTTCGTTGTCGCTGTACTTACCGTATGCGATGTATTTTCTATACAGGCGGCATCCAACTTGTTTATACCCAGATCGCCTCTCCATAAGCGTTTTTTTTTTTTTTTAAGTTCGTTGCCGGTGCGCAGTACTGATACCTCGGTATATGTAATTCTACCGGCAATAAATCGACGCCCTTGTTTATAACTTTACCGACCACCTTTTTGACGCCTTTTAATGGTTTTTATAAAAATATAAGATCCTAATGTTATCCTCAAATTGATAAGCTATCACAAAACTTGATGGTCAAATATGACCTTCATCATTTTGGTTCCATAATTTTGAGGGTCAGATCTGACCTTCAAATTTTTTATGTCGAAAATGTTCAGGGTTAGATCTGATCCTAATCATTTTGATGTCGAAAATTTTCCGGGTCAGATCTGACACTGATCATTTTGATGTCAAAATTTCGAGGGTCAGATATGACCCTCAAGTTTTATTAAGTGACACAATTGAGTTTCAATATTTGAGGGTCAGCTCTGACTCTCAAATATATATGATATTACAAAAAAAACATGAGGATCAGATCTGACCCTCATCATCTTGTCAGTTCAGTTTTAAAAAAATTGTACAATAGGGATGATTTCAAATTTAAAACAAAGTATTTGACTTTCTGTTATGCCTTGGAGGACATAGCTGATATTCAAAGAATTTCTGTGATGCGAATAAATTCATGTTTAACATCATAGGCCAGGCGGTGTAGAATACAAATCATGTTGTTAGATTATTCATGATTTAGATTTGACACGGTATTGTTTAACAACTTAAGAGAACAGACAAACTGAAATTTCTTAATTATTGTAACTGGCTTTTCAAAAAAATTGTCAATGGGCACAATTGATGTTGTAATTCATGTCTCATAAGCCATGGTTTTATTTATCTGGGTGTATTAATTTGCACAAAATTGTAATTATCACTGGTTGTTTAAGCATCTACTTCATGCTGTTTAAGCATGCATTTAATTGATGAGAAAATCTGTGTATATTGTCCCATAGCACACTATGGTATATAATTAATATAGTAATTATGTACTGGGCCAATATTTTTGACCAGATTATCAATACAGAACTGTACTGTCCAGTTTTTGAAGAATTCATTGCTTAGTTAACAGATCATGAAAAAGTATATGGCTTCATACAACAAGAAAGAGCAACATGTTGCACATCAAATAATTCATTTCATACGTTCATGGAGCTTTTGCAGAAGAACAAACTCATCAGCAGAGGGCAGTGGCCTTCACATTTCTCCAGATTTCTGAAGTTGCGATTTTTCCTGTGAGGCTGTTTGAAGGATAGAGCTTATGAATAAAAAAAAATGCGTACTATAGATGAACTTAATGTGAACATTCAACATGAATTTGACTGCATTGATAACAATGTTTTGAATCATCAGGTGACTCAATAAATTCACTTGAGCACAAAAGTGCATTACTGCACAGTGTGCTCGGTTCAAACTACTTTTTTTTTTTAAATAAAAATATGTAAAGTTTTGCTAATGGAAATACAGAATTCATGTTTATATTTTATTCATAAAATGTTATATATTGCAGTTGTATTTAATTTGTAGCAGTTCATATTTAAGTTGTTTACTCTGTATTTTAAAATTTATTTATGCAAGTTCCTTGCTGAAAAAGCATTCTATTGTTTAAATAAATTCCATGATGATGAGTAAAATGTAAAAGTTCTCTTTACTGTGTTGGGTTAACAGCAGTATCAATTCTGTTTTGTAATGTTCAGTGAAGGGTAAAAGGAAAAGATTTGCTACTATAACAAAATTAATATAAGGTAATTGAAATATTCTGGTAATTGATCAAAGTTATTGTTGCTGGTTCTTGTGGGTTTTTGTTTCTGTATTATATTGGTTCTGTATGTGTGATTATAAGAGAGGAATACTTAAATTATAATTTAATTTATAGTAATTACTTGTAGGTTATGTTAGTTAATCTATGTTGTAAAATTTGAAGTGTATGAAGGAAGAAGTAAAAATAATTTATCTGTTGTTTTGATTTATTTTATAGGGTTATCATGATGTTTGCTGTAACATTCCTTTGAGTTGTTGGAGACAATGTTGCATTTCAGATTAAGTTTCCACTGACCACTTGAAAGAGTATATGGAACCTATCATGGGAAAAACTTCTTTCCTTCTTAACTATGTATATATTCACTGATTAATAGGTTACATCCAGCTTTACATGAGTTTTTAGAATAGTATATTTTTTAATTTATTTTGGCATTTGATTGGTTTGTTTGAGTGAATGAACAAGTGGTGGGAGGGGGTGAGAGAGAGAAAGAGAGAGAGAGAAAGAGAAAGAAAGAAAGAGAGAGAGAGAGAGAGAGAGTGAGAGTGAGAGAGGGGGTGGAGTAGGAGAGGGAGAAGGGACTTGTGTTTTTGCAGAATTTATATGAGAAAAGTATTGTGTGTGTAAACATTGTTGGTTTTAATTTTATATTTTATTCCAGGGATTAATTATTTGAAAGAAATTCAACAATAAATTTCATTTTTTAAATTAATTAAATTTGCTTTTATCTGAAGAATTTGAAAATATCTAAATCATATGAAAAAAATATTCATTTTAGTAAGGTTCAGAAGATAAACCATTAATATAAATCAAGTAAAAAATAAGTATCTTATTTTGAACTTAAACATAGTGAAATTTCATTATAAGAAATTGCAGTAACTAAATTTTCCATGTGATAGAACGTAAAATTTTTTTTTGCTGTTGATTATCTTAATCAGTTTTAAACTAATTTTGTTGAAAAAGAAAAAAAAATTAGTGTAATTATTTGAATAATATAGAGTAGAGATATAAGTATAATATTAGTAATAGCGTAACGTTAATAATTGTAATATGTGGTATATTCTTTTAGAAGAAATATTTTAATTTATGCTAAATTTCATTTTTTTTTTTTAAAAAGTAATTGACGATTCAAAAACTACATCCAGGAATATGATTCTTATCATTTCCATTCTTCTTATCACTTCTGTATTGGTTCTTTTGAACATATTGAAGAAAATTCATTCCATTTACACATAAAACCACAATGTATGAACAACTTTCTGTGTAACTTGGCTCAGCCATCTTCATTTTGCTTCAGTAAAGTAACTTAATGTATCTTCATATAAATGCAGAAGTCATACTTATAATAGAGAAATTTAAATTACATTTAATAATGCAGTTAATTGATTTAATGTAGTTTGAAAAGGAAGTAGAAAATGAGAAATCAGCTTTCTTCTTCATAATTCTTGTAACAGTATTACTTAAATTTGATTTATTCAGTTAATAAATTTTGTTTTACGATTTATTTTTTTTTTTAGGTCTCATAGTAAGTGTGTGTATTCATATATTTTAATGACAAAGATAAATGAATAAAATGGTAGATGAAAGAATTAATTGCTTCTAGTTTTTTGAATTAAGAGAATTAATGACAGAATGTATATCTGTTTGAAGATTATAATATTTTAGTTGAAGTTCTATTTACAATTTATTGTTATTTATGATTCTTTAATCATCATATTTTATTTTGTTCATCCTCTAGTTACATCAACGTATAAAAAACACTTTTGAAAAAATTTGTTCCATGTAGTTGAAATTTATTGATTGGTATAGGAATTCTGTTAATAGTAATTTCAGTTATTATTATACTATTTATAGGTTTTTTTATTTTTAAGTTACATTAGTGAAATAAAATATGAGGGTCATTCAATAATTAAACAGATAAACAGTTTTAGAGAAGATAGACCAATGTGTGGTGTTTGTAACAAAACACTTACAGACAAGCATCTAATGGAAGAGTGTACCATATATGAGGATCTCAGAAAGAGGTTCGGCTGAGTAAATGAAATTTCTACTGATTTGGAGAATGGAAATGAACAAAAAATAGTTGCTTATCTGCACACCAGTGGACTATTAACTAGTGTATAGTTTATACAAAGCTGTAATTACAAATAATGAAGTCGAATTTTATGGATACTGAAATTTAATAATTGTTAAATGAAATTAAATAAATTTAATAATTGTCCATATATTTCATGTTGTTAAATTAAATAATTTTTCTTTTAAATATCAGTGCCCTTTACACCCTGTAAGTTTTCTTGTTTCCAATGTTTATGTTTGTAACATTTTGTGTTGTGTTTACTGTTTTTAAAGAAATGTTAGTGCCCTTTCTTTACACCCTAACATATGACGACCCTTACGGTGATTGCTGATTTACTTTTAAAGAATGTGACGAGGGCTAATGACCATAGCAGTCGATGCCCGTATAACTCAAAAAAAAAAGAAAAAAAAGAAGAGTTTTAGTGAAGGAAATGCTTAAACAAGGCAATTGAAACTTTTGTAAGTGTTAGTTGGCAATCTTGAAAAGAGTGTTAGTCAGCTGTTTGATTAATTATATAAAAAAGGGTAAGCTTTATCAACTAAAATCATTTTTATTGGTATCTATGAAGATTTTTTTAAAACAAATCAAACCATAATGTCGACCTCCGTGGCCGAGTGGTAGCGTCTCGGCCTTTCATCCGGAGGTCCCGGGTTCGAATCCCGGTCAGGCA
>JAAAKQ030147470.1:0-10308 GCA_010016005.3 Zanna intricata
TAATAATAAGAAAACTTAATTATTACAAATGAAAATTTAAACTGATTTACAAAATTAAAGAAAAATTATTGCCTCGGTCATATTGATCCGAACAGTACATGTGTATAGTAAATGGGAACAGAACAGCAGGGTTAATCAAAATACAAAAATCATGAGGAATATCGAATACACTTTTTCCAACTGCAGGGTTCTGGTACTTCATTCAAGAAATCATTGAGCGATAATCAAACTTGGGTTCAACTGGAAAATATTTTAAAGATTCTCACAACTTCAGAGCTTTTTCTAACAACTACTGAAAGAGGACACAACATTAAACTAAAGATGAATGAGGACTTATCAGTTCTACTCAATCAAAAAATGGCAGAACACTAAGTTATGTTAATTAAGTTTGTTAGTACCAGATTTATTCATAACTTCCATTAGCAGATTTAAAATAAGGTAAAAGTGAATTGAACAACTTATTACTGTGTTAGAATTGTTTATAATTTTGAAATTATTATCATTCTATAATTGATTATTTAACATTTTTGTAATTGACTATTTATTAATTATCAATTTATTCATTCTAATGAGATTAGTTGTAATTTTTATAATCTGAAAAAATACATAACTTCAGTATTTTTGGATACATTGTTTACAGTTAGAAGGAACAATGTTTTTAGCAGTTTTGTTGGCTTCATAACTCGTCAACCCCTTTAAGTAACAAAATAAATTTCATATGGTTTTAAAGTATATAAAAAGTGCTTACAGCTGAAAACATATCAGATTTTTGCCACCTGTTCCACATGTGGTTTTTGGGACTCAAAAGGGAGACATTTTCAAAATCTTATGATTTGGCAGCCGTTTTTTTTTTAATGAAGGACACTTGGAAACAATCCAATTTTTTTTTAAGTACTACAAGTACCTAAGAGTTAAAAGGCAAAACCAGACCAGTTATCCTAAGCTCTTTTTTATTTATTTTGAACCCAAAATTTGATAAAACAACAATTTGTAAACTAACTTCAGTAAACATAACAAAATTTGATTATGTAACAAAATGAATTTTCAGTACACTGAGATGAAGATTCATCTTTACTTTTTCAAAAAAGCTCATTTTGACTTCTGTGTGATGTAAAATAAGAATGCTACAGCTCATGGAGAAAGTAACAAAAGTGGCTGTTTTTACCTGTTGGAAAATAAAAAAAAAAATAGTCTATTACTGAAGAAAACATTTTTTTAAACACAAAAAAATATTTTTTGCCACTACAAAGTGGATATTTATCATATACCAAATATCACCAAAATCAGAAATAGTGATGCACTGATCATTTGTTGAATGACTACTTACATAATTCTGTATAATTCTTACATCACAAAACAAGAAGACTTAGAAAATAGAAAATTTTTAATAAAAATAATACGACTTAGAGTTAGCGATACAATTTTACTGTCAGTTGTAATCTAAGAAATCTTTACAGAATTGTTTTTTGTACAAAGTATACGTGATATAAATGTTATACAAGAATGTTAATTTTGTATAAAAATATTAAAATTTAGTAAGTGTAACAGACACAATTATCAATTAGTGAAACATATAAATCAAATAAGCTTGGAAATTTTGCTCCATAAAACCTAATAACAATAAAGATCTACTAGGTTTGGTACAACTGTCGCACATATTTCCAAACCAGAACAAAATAGTATTTTTACATGTATACATAAGTTTTTACATTAATGCATATGGTGTATCACGTGATAAGTAACACTGATAGTTCCAGTGCCATGAAAAAGTATATAAATGTATATAAAGCACATGTGCGTGCACACACAAAGCTTCATATTCTATTTTTTATTTGCAGTAAATTATATGCCTGCAGGAAGTGACATAAATATAAAATGAAATTATTCTCAAGCCAACCTAGATTACTATTTTTCGACTAATTACATGTAATATAAACGATTTAACTACAGATAATATGAAATAAAACAATTAATGATATTAAAAAGCATTCCTCTAATTTAAATTTTACCCAAAACGAGGACACAAACAGAATGTAAGAATTTAAACGTAATCTCTGTGTGTCGTACACCATTCCGAATTAACTATTTTTCGTCAAATATTCAACCGCATGTAATTCAAATTTCATTAATGCTACAAAAAATTCACCATAGTTTAAGTATAATTAAAAATATATATAACTATAAAAAAGAACATGAAATTTAAATTATAGCCAACTACGATGATGTACGTGTACTAACAGTAACCGAGGCATTCATTTAAAATATAAGACATGATGGCAAAGAACAAACTCAAAATTTGAACATTTATAACCGCTTTATGATGTTAGTAGTACGGAACTTACCTTCCATTAATTTTCCAACTACCCTAACAAATTTACGATACAATCCAACTATCTTATGTACCACCCGGAATTAACCCTCAACACATTCCTATACTCCACTTATACATACATCTGTAGATACTCGTTCTAATTGACCAATTGGAATCTACGTTTCATATAGCATCTTTAATCACTACCTCTTTATCATATTGGACCGGCTTTATAGCTAAGTACGCTTGACAGGTTTCTGAGAGCGACATAAAAGTTTTGTTATTAATACCACAGATTTTCCATTAAGCAAAAATAAAGTAGTAGAGGACACAACTTAATTAACTTAAATTTAACATGCTTGTGTTAAAGATTGTCATGAAAAAGATATTAACATTCTGGCGATAAGCAAAGTATCTTGAATTATAAGCCAAGGTTCATCTAGAGGAAAACATTCCTTGATCTTAGAAAGGAAAAAGGTTCCTTTCTAATATCATTTAATATAGGTCGTAGCTATTATTGTAGTGTTAAACTAGATTCAATTAAATTGGGTAATAAAATACTTGTTTCAATCTATACATAATTGGTCTAATTTATATTAATTTTAAATGTTACTATATTTATTATGAATGTAATCGTTAATTCAGGTAATTTTGGACTACGCAAGTAATACAAAACTTTAATAGGAAGAACAAAAGTATAAAAATTTAGTCTTATTACTGTTCAAGTAAGGCGATAGGATAGGTAAACATGATTGTACCCAACATGGCTGAACAAAATAAGGAAATATTTGCATGTTTCCGGCAGAAAGGCAAATTATGAATTTTGTTTTCGATTCATAAAACTTGCATAAATTCCGATTTAACTAATTAGAATTTATAGTCTCTAGTTCCCTATTATTATCTTTAACCTTCCAGGAAGATCTGCAGGATATTCAATACAAAAGGCTACATTTTAGCAACACCAATGAATGGGAAAAATCATTATTAGATGTTTATTTAAGCCTATCAAACCACTTTCTTTTCATATGAGTTGTTATCATTTAATACTTAGCTGCTCAATTTTTTTTTACAGTTGCAGTAAAATTAGAAGAAGCATTTTAAAGACACCATAGGTTAAGTAAAATCGATGAAAAGTATCAATTAAGAGCTGCCTTCACAATTGGAGCTCATCAGCATGAAAATTCAGAACATCTTTAGCAATGTTTAATTCCATACTAGAATATATGGTTGCTGACTGGATGATTATCACAAAGACTAAATATGAATATCCAATTCAGTCTCACAATGCACCATACTACAGGTATCCTAAACCAATGTCAGACTTGCTATCTAGTGACAACAAAATAACTGCTGATGCAAAAGGAAGTCATTACATTATATTAAATGGTCTATGATGTTTAGAAACACTGTTGTGCTACTTCACATTCATAACAACAAAGAGTAATCCAGAAAGCCAGCTGTTGCAACGATATTGAAACTTCTGTAAAGAATATAAATTTATTTAGGAACGGAAGGCATGCTGGCTATGGCAAGAACCCAGTCATTAGAAGATTAATTAGTTTCAAATAATTTACAATACGTTTTATTTAAAACAGATTTACTCTCAGAGCCCATATACATAACAGTAAAATGGATTACTCATCCTTGACACTACTAAATCAGTTACCCTCTGAACTTACAGCAGGCTATAGTCAAGCTTTATGTTGGAGCTTTCCTCCACAGTATGTTCCATGTTTAGAAATCTCATTGTTTTAGATGGTAAAACTTGTAGTTAGGATCCTCTGCTAATTCCCACTTCTCATTACATTGTCCTTGCACTTTTCCATTCAGTACATATCCAAATCAACTAAACCATTGCTTGTAACATAAATGAAGATTACAGATCCAGAATCGAAGAAACTGATGAATTTTGTAATGACTGGGTTTTTGCCACAGCTAGCCTACCTTCCATTATGAATACATTTATATTCTTCAACCCAGTGCTCAAATATCCATAACAATCTTATCTTGTGCTTCATGATAACTTGTGGGACCCTTTTGCAGGAATCGTTTTGTTAGTAATCTGAGTTTATTTGCCACTGATTTTGTGCAATTTGTTTCTGTAAATTTACTTAGATGTCAAATAATTGTAACGTATATAATAAATTGGTTTTGATATATAAAAGAGTTTCATGCAATGACTGTAAACAGTATAGCCACCTCCCTTGTGTCAACATGACTAAGAAGTTGGATTATATTTTTACTGAAAATCAAATCTGGTGCTGTTTGCCTTACACTACATCTACATGAAAGGTGAAAGATGAAGTAATGTACTGGAAGAGAAAGCCAATCTATCTTGGGTTGTTTTCATGCTAGAAAAAACAAAGAAGATGAACACATCCTTTGAATACTTTGTTTTTTTTTTAACCTCTGTGACCAGTTAGGTAGTGCTTCAGGGGATGAGATGAATGATTTGTAGCATCTGTGAAAATGTCACTCCTGACCGGGATTCGAATCCGAGATGTCTGGATGAAAGGCCAAGATGCTAGTACTCATGCTATAGAGGCTGGCACCCTCTTTGAATACTTGCAAAGTATGATAAATGATCAAAATAAACTTTTGGACAAATAAGCTCAGCAGATAAAAAATTTTACAACTTTGATTGAAAATCTAAAGCAGCAGAATGTTGACTTCAAAAATAAAATCAAAGTATTGGAGGTTAAGTCAATGAAAATGATCAATACTCAAGACCCAACATCATTGAGATTCATGGGATGCTTGATGCTGTTAAAGAAGATACTGCTTTCAAAGCTGTTTATCTGAAACAGAAAATGTCACTAATAACAGATGTCACTACTGCTTTGGGCATGGAAATCACGAAAAATTCAAAGTTTGTCACAGGTTGGGGAAGTGGGTCAGTTCCAGTGCTGCAGTTGAATCATTGTTAAGTTTGTGAAATGAAAAAATAAAAAAAGCATTTTGAACAAGTGAAGAAAGACATATCTAACAAATGATAATGATGCAGGCAGGAGTTCCAATCTATGTAAAAGACATTCATATAAAAGAGGTTCTCTTTAAAAATTTATGGTTACTTATAAATATTGTATGCTTTACCTATACACATATATACACAACTACACACACATAAAACTTTATAAAGTTTGTGTTTTGGATACCATAAACAATTATTTTTGGTGACATGGTATAAAACATAAGATGCTAAGAAAAATACGATCTCTATCCCTAAGAATAACAATATCTTATGCCAGGCAAGTTAGGGAAACTGAGCAGTGAAGTGATTTCTGTTGCCTTCTTCACAGTCGGCATTCCAAGCCCAGCAAAATATCAGTGTCATTTACCATTCATTCTATTCAAAATGATAATATGATAGTAATAAAATTGATTACTTGTAATAAGTTGAAGAAACAAGTTCTTTGTCAACAAAACTCTTTTTGTTTATCATAAGTTTCTTGTTTACAATTTTATCTGATACTTACTGAGCTCTATTCCTGTACTTGTAGCACACTCTTGTAATAATTTTGTTATAAATATATATTATTTTATTAAATAAAGTTTATTAGTAAAATTTAAACATTCTAAAGCTAATTTTTTGAATATATTTTTCAGGGAACAGTGGATATTTGATTAAAAAAAAAACTGATAATGAAGATTTGATATTTATTACAACAAGAATTGATACAAGTTAAGTGTCAAGCATAGAAATATAGGACTCAACATATTGACGTAACAAAAATCATTCTATATTCACTTGCTGTTCTTTTAATTATTGAATATGTTCAGAAAAAGCACAAGGACACAAAACAGTAGTTCCACTGTTCAATTATCATTAAGTCCTAATTATTTCTATAACAATCAGGGTTTTTTATGTTTATTTATTTGTTTAACTATGTATCTTGAAATTAAAAATAAATATTTTTACATAAAATGTGAAAAGTCCTTAAATTTTATTATTGTTTTTCAATAAAAAGAAATCTCTTTTTATTTTATCATAAAGATTCAACAGACCTTAAAATGGTTGGTCAGAAAGTTTTTCAAACATGAATTATATAACTTGACTGGACAGCCAAGAAAATTATACAACTCAGTGCTGGCTGTTTTTAAAAAAAAATCCATTGTGACTGAAGTTACTAGTCACAAAAAAAAAATTGGTCAATTACTAAAGAAACATCACACCAAAAATACCCAAATAATATAAGAGAAATGAAACAGCAAAAGAACTCATTTACGTAGCTTTCCTTCTTTTTTTCTGAAAGAAAATTTCATTAATTAGATTTGCAGATTAATAAAATAGTGTGTGAATTATAAAAACAAAAACTATTCTTGTTTTATTTTTATTATGAAGCAGTTGTTAGGCTTTAAAATTTACATATAATTAAAATAATATTTATTGCTTTTATTACTTTATTTATTTATTTTTTCATTGATTTAAGATAACAGTAATAAAAATATTTATTTTGATCTCCCAATATCAATTAAAAAAAAAAAGAAAGTATAATTGAAAACATAACCTACTTAATCACATGTTAAACAACACTGGACTAGTCTTATTATTCAGCCAAACTGAAAATTTGATAAATAATAATTAATTATATACCTAAATAGCAATTCTTTTACACAATAATATCTAATCCTATATATTAATCATTTACTACTCCACTTAAATCAGATAAAATATATTAAATTATACTAGCATAGACACTAACCAATGAGTGAATGTATTGCACTAACCATTTATATACATTCAGTTGATAGAATATTTACATTTGAAAATATGAATCATTTCAAGTCTCAACCTCCTAGTATTGTTTACATTATAATCTAGAATCTTTACTTATTCATAATTAAAATTGAATTTGTTTTTTTTAATGTTTGGATAAGGCAGCAACTTCATGTTTTCAGTACTTATGGGCCTCCAAAATTTAAACCCAAAGAATACCCAAGAATTCTTTTTAGCAAACTAAACTAGTGAATATTTTTTCATTCCGATGGGATTTGATCACATTTTATTATTTTTATATAATAATATTATAAAATGGTTTTATATAAATACATATATAATAAAAATAAGGCCTAATAGCAAAATAAGGTAAGAAATAATTTGAAAATTTTAGCTTAAATGCTAACTCTTTTGGCAAGATATATGTTTCTTGCCAAAATACATTTTTATAATGTTTATAATACACTTTTTCAGCAAAAATATAGATAACACATGTTTTTTTTTTTTAATCAAAGTATTAAAAACTATGAATAAAAATATTACAAGAATGGCTGAAATGTAATTACCTATTACAGTAATAAAAAGAAAGTAATCTCCTCACAATAATATTTCCTTACGAAAACATTTTAGCTGTTCACAAGATTCCTTTTGTTGTTATAAGTTTTTGAAGTTAATACTTCTTTTGGTGGGCCTGGGATGGGGAAAAATCTCCTTTAACTGTTTAGCCTCCTGAACTACCGTAAGGTATTACTTCAGAGGATGAATGTGAATGATGTGAGTGAATGAAGTGTAGTCTTGTACAATCTCAGGTCGACCACTCGTGAGAAGTGTGGTTAATTGAATCCCAACCACCAATGAACACCGGTATCCACAATCTAGTATTCAAATCCGCATAAAAATGTTTATCTTTACTAGGATTTGAACCTTAGAAATCTCGACTTCAAAATCAGTTGATTTGCGATGTCGCGTTAACCACTAGACCAACCTGGTGGGTGGAAAAAAAGATAATCTCCGGTTTGCCGTCACGTCACGGTATCGTACTGACTGACTGATTGACATTAATTCTAACCCCTAAGGAGGCCTGGTGCGAAAAATGTCAAGAGAGCCTTTTTGTAGGGGGTGCGCTGAAACCAACCAGAAAAATCCGAAATCTTGAAATCTTCTGGGGTGGGGATTACGCCCCTCAAAGTTTTTGCGTGACTACAAGGAAACGTCTGAGCAAAACGTCGCGGAAAACTTTTTGTAGAGTCCGTAAAACTGCTTAAGAGTTGAGAAAGGAAATTCGGCCCCCCAATGGGCCCAAAATTCCAAAAAAACCTGTTTTTTTTTAACATTTTCAGCCGTCTTACCACTCCCCTGAAACTCCCCGAGGTTGAAATCGATATTCTATTATAGGTTTGATTCGGAAGAGTGTGAAAAACTCCATACAAAACATTCAAAACTCTAAGGGGTCGGGGGAACTCCAAAATTAAAATTTCATCGTCTTCGAGAGGGTGCAAACCTTTCTTCGACATGCAAGCAACTTTATTTACTTATCTGTGACCTTTGTTTTTTATTGGTGCCTCCCCTTCAGAAAACTCTAAAATTTATTACAGGCTTTTAAACCGATCAAGTGATCGGAAAAAATTTTGAGATACGAGGGCTTTTTTGGAATACTGTATCTTTTTTTTTTTAAATTTTGTACATTTATTTATTAATTACCTTAATACATGCCTATCCCAGTTTATATCATCGCAATAGTTAATATTTCATTTTATAACAATATTAATTATCATTAAGCATGCATCTCCATTATAGTAAATTTAAATTTTATTAGAGTATTAAAACACACCCGTAGGCCAGCTAAATGAAGTAACTTCTTCATAAAAATGGTCAGTCCCGCGACTGACCATTTTTTTTGTTTTTTGTAAGTTTGCGTAGCACCCACTTTGAGAACGTTTACAAACTCATAATATATTGTACCATAATATATTTTATTGGTTATTTTGTCTCTCTGGGTGGCAGTGCTTATAGTTTGATGCTATGATTATTATGAATAAATACATCCACATCCTTTTGGTGCTTCTCATCAATTACAGAAACTAGTTGAGTACTGAGAGGTTTATCCTAAATATTTGCTTTACCAACACAAAATAAATAATTAAAATTTATCAAAATTAAATTTTAAATCAAATTTAATTTTCTGATGGACAAAATTAGGCCTTTGCCTAATCATTAATGGATTAATGGGTCAAAATGGTGAACTCTCACCTTCTAGACCCTTTTTTAATCAAAAGTTTACATTATTAATATATTGTAAACAAAAATCTTCACAAAAATACTCAAGGAACCAATTTGTTTATGATGATTTTTTAAACTGTTACAAAATAATTTTTTTTTTAATTCCAAACAATATTTTTATGTAATTTGGGTACTTTAAAGATGAAAGTCTTCCTGATATGTTCTGCGTTAAACGCGTAGTTTTGCCAAAAACATACAAAAAAAAGACAAAATTGCTTTTAAACATTTAAAGGTACCATCAACCCTGTCACAAAAAAATATCTCCAGGGATCCTTTTATTACTTAAAGCTCATTTTCTGTAACTTTAATACCTTCCCACCATATCATGATTCGTAAGGTTAAGAAAAAAACTCCTCCCAAGCTTTCTAGGTTTCAGGGTTCAATTTGAACTAATCAAAATTCTGTTTGTGCTATTCACTTGCAAAATCCCAAAATTTCATCTCCTTCATTCATTTACTTTAAATATGCCAGAAATTTTCCATTGATACAAATTTATAAATATAAATAATGTAAGATAGACTTTGCTACATTAACCAAAGTAAATATTATTTAAATAATAACATATTTCTAGATAAATTAGTAATTATATTTACTGCTACAAAGAATATTCGCTAATACTATGTCAAACTGATCAGTGTGAAGATTATAAAATATAGATAATTCAGATGTGGTGATCTCCATTGTGAAGTTAGAGTTACATAATAATTTTTTGTAGGATAACATCTAGCAGTATTAAAACAACTGTAACAGATCAGAGCAGTCAAAATAATTACTTATTGGAGCTATATCATAAAATACACAATTAATTATGTACAACTAATTAACAATTAGCAAATTAGTTAATTAGCAAACTAATTTACAATTATGAAGGCTTCAAAGAAAGTTATTTGGGAATATTATTAAATCTGTAAATTACGTGTTTTAAAATTATTTACATATATATTTATTATTATATTATAAATTAACTTTTTTAAGAATAATTAATTATTATTTTTAGTAA
>JAAAKQ030147481.1:0-13045 GCA_010016005.3 Zanna intricata
CCCGACGCGGGCACCGACGATGGGGCGGCGGACCGGGAGACCCCCGTAACAGGAGCCGCACCAGCAACCGCCCCGGAAAGGTGGGAGACAGATCCCCCCTTTATGTCATATTGTTTTTGTATATGACTATGTCTATTTATGTTTATTGTTTATGTCTGCGTAAGCTATGTTCAGATCTACTGTGTCCAAGTTCACTGATCGAGAGGATTAGCTAATGCGGAGATGGGGGACATCCCACTGCGGAGCTGCCGTTCATCGGTGCTTATACTGACGGGCGGCAGCGATTAGGCACTGGGACTCCCTTACCCCAGCACCAACGAGATCGTACAAAAGACCGAGTCCCGGGTGATCTCCTCCACAAAGAACCACATTTGAAGCTGCTGAAATAAAGACCGAGTCTCTGCCCCTGGGGTTGGGTCCGGAGTTGACCATGTTGACTTTGACCTCCCGTCTCAGGGGTTTGAGGCAAGTACGTTTAAATCAGTGGGCTGATCTGTCGTACCGGTGGATGGGGAGGCCCATTAGAGTGGAAAACCCTAGGGCTATACTATGCTTCATTGTGGGTCAGGCCCAGGAGAGAAGAAAAGAAGAAAAAAAGTATATACCTAATGATAACATCAAAACCTGTAAATCCTTTAAAAATTATATAAAATAATTTAATAATTGGGATATAATCTATATATTTTTATTTAAAATAAATATAATCTACGAAAATTACACTAATTTTATAATACAAAATAACATAAGCTTAGTAACAACACTCCTGATTCAAAAATGATATAAATTATAACATAAAAATGTCACCATACGTTACAAATGTATCAAATTTTTTATAACGCGAAATTCAAAATAATAAGTTGAATCAGCTATTAACCTGTCGATTTATCAAATAAATAATCTCAAAAAATTAATCTCTAAATACGTTTAATAATATCTAATAAATTGTTTTATCTGTATGTTGTTTTATTTTTATTTTTTTTTTTATTTGATCATTTATTTATCTGATATATAATTCCTTTATTTTTTAACATTAGAAATGTTATTTTAATACCTAGTTACATTCTTTCATATTGTGATATGGTTTATTTTTTATAGATTTCGAAATTATTACGTTTGGATATGGACTTTATTCATACTATTTTACTTAGAATTGAATTCCCTTAAGGTTTGTTTAAAGTTTTTTTTTTTTTATGTTTATTACCCATTTAACAAAATCATTTTATGTCAAACTTACAATATATTCTGCCATTCGACCCCAATCTTTTTTTGTCTTTTACCTCAGATTTCTCAAAAAAAAAAAAACTAAAAATACAGTTCGGGATCTACTTCTTTCATTTTTCAGGTCAGATTTCATTTGTAACCCTACCTTTATTTATTAATTCGGGTATCAAGAATTATAGGCTTTTTTTTTTTTTAACCTCTGCAACCACAATTAAGTATATCATTAGAGGGATGAGATGAATGAATTTGTAGCGTGTGTGAAAAATGCCATGCCTGACCGGGATTCGAACCCGAGACCTCCGGATGAAAGGCCGAGACGCTACCACTCGGCCACGGAGGCTGGCAAGAATTATAGGCTGGCTTAATTTTACCGAAAGCGCTGAAATCAAGACAATATCACACTAGATAATGAAGTGTTTCCGGAAGTTCATATGTTTATATGAACTTTCTTCTTTATTTTCACCAGCAGATACGTCCTGAAGGTTTTTACATTCTTTGTATCAGCTTTCACATACATTACTAAGTTTGAAAACAATATAGTATTTCATAAAATTTACCCATCAGGAAATGATCCGAGTTTATTATGTATTGCGTACTCCCTGTGAAAATTCTTGAAATATATCTCATAAAATTCCGTTTTTAAAAATGAACAATGGATTACAGAATAGCATCTCGAAACGAATACAGTTCATATAATCAAATCCACAAATTTTACTGACTTACGTAACACATTAATAGTTTTAAAGATCAGTATTTTTTTTCTTTTATTTACGATAAACAATTAATACATACCAAAATACATCCATTAATACACAAAAAATCATTATTATGGCGTACAGTAAACCAAAGAATGACATACGAGTATATATCAGACATATAAATCTATTAAGCAATTCTATCGATTAAGCAAAATATGTCATAATATTAAATAAAGAAATTTTACAAAATTATCAGAATACATTCTTAAAATAATAAATAAATAATTTATAATCATAAACTGAAATAATTAAGAAAACAGATTTTTAAGAAACCCCACAACAATTTTCAAAGAATTATTTGCAACAATTAAAAACCAAGACTGGATCTAAAATTAATTAATCTGAAAAAAGAAAAACTATCCAAGAGTTTATGCGGGGACACCATATTAAAATTTAGGTGATTTTAATTTCCCTCCCCCCGACGTTTTTGACAAAAACTTCTGGTGAGCCAACAAAAATTTGGTTACAATGTAGCCTTTAAACTCACAAGTCTCAGGAATGGTTAGCCTGAGTCACATCTACATTCATTTACGAACCATACATATCATTCTCATTTCATTAAACCGTGGGGGTGCTTATTGTTCATGCAACGTACACTAGGAAAATAAAAAATGATGTAGCCTTCAGAACAACGTACATAAATCAGAGGACACAATCCCAAAATGCCTACGAAATATATAAACTCTCTCTCTCTCTCTTTTATCTCTTTAGCCTCCGGAACAGCTGCAATTCGTTCATCTCATCCTCTGAAGATATAACCTAACGGTGATTCCGGAGGTGAAAAAAAAAACAAAAAAACAATGCTTTACATCGGTCAAATGGGATGCAGAATTAAACAATTATATAATGAACACTTAAAATCCCTTCATAGCAAAAAGAGAATCAATAGTTGCAAACTATCTCATACATATCAATTACAAATACACTAGCAGCATCCATAACATATGCAATATTCTATACACACAAATAAAAATCACATATTAATACAACTAACTGATTACAGCTGTTTTCAGTGATAAAATAGCAACATCAGTCATCAACGTTTCCAGTCGTCTTGAAAACGTTTAGAAATAAGCTTTTTATAACAATTTTTTATTATTTACACAAAATTTATTTTGGTTTGTCGTTGTAAACATTTATACGTATTTTTTTAATCCACAATAAATTATTTACACTACAAAATTAATTCTAATTATTTAGTTATGCAATTTAAATCAGTACATAAATATACCATAGAATGTGAGTTATTTATAAAAATACTAAATATAAATAGCATCATTCGGACATCCCGGGTTCGAATCCCGGTCAGGCATGACATTTTCACACACGCTACAAGTCATTCATCTCATCCTCTGAAGAGAAACCACACAACAATTTTCCAAAGTTGGTTAAGATAAGGCATTATCTTATTAAAAATCAAGACTGGATCTAAAGTTAATCTGCAAAAAGAAAAACTACTCTAAGGGTTTATGCAGGGACACCATATTAAAATTTAGTAGCCAATTTCACTTTTCCTCCCCCCGACGTTTTTGACAAAAACTTCTGGTGATTCGGGAGGTTAAAAAAAGTATATATACTCGTAGATAGATGGCTGTTTATAAAACGTGGACGAGAAACAGTCAGAGAATGTACAAAAAAAAAATTAGAGTGTAAAATAAAGATAAAGAGCGTTGATTTTAATTAAATGAATCATAATTTTTCTGTGATAACATTTTTAAACATAAAATCATAAATCGTTTAATTACTATACACGTATTCATACAAAAATTTCAATGTACTGGTTACATTTTAAAACAGAAAACAGTATGTTTACGAGTCGTAAAATTTAATGAAGTTATTAGCTTACCTGAATATTTTTTTTTTTTAAACAATAACATCAACGCACTATTAAAGCACTTGTAATCTAATTTAAAAAAAGGGCTTTAATTTAGAAGCTGAATTCGTGTACTAGAGTATGAAAATTAAACGATTAAAAGAGAAGAGGTGTATTTCACTCCCAACGGTGTTGTTTATACTATTTTATTATAAACGTATCTCTCATCAGATTTTTCAGCATGTTTACATTTAAAATTCCAACAGTGGTTAAAAAAAAAAGATTTTAAGTTTTTTTTTACAAAGTCAAATACAAGTTTTTTTTTAATTTTTCCTAATAAAAATAGATTATTGTTATTGAGTCAATTATCTATTATTAGCATTCTTAAATCCATTTTTACGTTTTTCTGAAAATATGTATTTATTTGAAATTTTAACAACCTGTAACTACGAAATTATATTACTTTTTTCTTAATATGCTGCCGTAGTAAAGAGCTAATCCCGAGTTCGACACCCGGAAAGATTTTAGAATTATTTTTTTTACCTATCTTATCTTTCTTGTTAAAATAAATATCTATTTTAAAATTATATATATCCACACCAGACATATATTGTTACGAGATCTTTACTGTCGTTAAGCTGACCAAATAATTTTTAGTTCTATATTTGTTAATTATAAAATCATCTCATATTTTAATTGTAATAGTATTATATCTTTCATAAGTTTATTTATCTAATATTCCATTTATTAACAATATAATAAAACTGAGACTTGATATAATAATATTATTTAATTCAATACATAAATGAATACACAGCTTACCTTATTAAACTACATTTCTTTTTATTTTTTTATTTTTTTTTTTTTTTTGTTTAACCTCTGGAATCACAATTAAGTATATCTTCAGAGGGATGAGATGAATGAATTGTAGCGTGTGTGAAAAATGCCATACCTGACCGGGACCTTCGGATGAAAGGCCGAGACGCTACCGTACCTTTCAATTAGATAACTAGTCGGGAATATTATTCTAGTCTGCCTTTATCTGTTTTACCTCCGGAATTACCGTAAGGTATTACTTCAGAGAATGAATGAGGATGATGTGTATGAATCTGAATGAAGTGTAGCCTTATACCAATCTCAGGTCGACCACTCCTGAGAAGTGTGATTAATTGAAACCCAACCACCAAAGAACAGCGGTATCCACGATCTAGTATACAAATCCGTAAAAAAATTTTATCTTTACTAGGATTTGAACCTTAGAACTATCGATTTCGAAATCAGCTGATTTGCGATGTCGCGTTAACCACTAGACCAATCCGGTGGGTTTATTATTCTAGTCTAGTGTGATATAATGGCTATAAAATTTTATATTAGATATTTTGAAAATTTTTTTTTATAATTATTTTAATTTAAAAAAATAATAAAACATTATTATTTTTAATAATATTAAAAATAATAATAAAACATTATTTTAATATTATCATTAAAATAATAATAACAAAACGTTAAAGAAATAATAATGAAAGCCGGTTTTATTATTTTTTTTAATAAAAAAATAAAAATAAAACCGGCTTCATTATGACGGTTAAAGGGGGATAAGCAGTCTTTGTTTACCTCCTTCGAGACATGCATTTATGTATCATTTCGATACATAAGTGTATATCACCCTTCATTAAAATTGTCATTAAAATAATAAAATAAAATAGTTACAAAATTGTTATTTTATTAAGTGAGAAATGCATATGAACTCTAAAAAAAAGAATTTATTTAATCTTACTATTTTAAAAATAATTTAGACTTAAAACGATGAATATAAATCAATTTATAGTAGCAAATTACGCATCCAAGTAGATCTAATTAATACATTTTACTAGTTACAACAGCTAGTACATCGTACAACTATGACTAGAGATATTACCAAAGTTAATTGTTCATACTTTATCCTTTAGAAGATAAATCCTTAATTTTTTCATGAGACATTCTCTCAGAAGACTCTCAAACTTGACAATCATAGTCACCTGAGATAGGAACTGGCAACGATATCCATGGTTATACAAGGATCGTCTACCGATAACTCCATCATCGTTACTGACGGATTCCGACCGACCCCCTCCCCCACCCACCCACCACCAGGAGGACTAAAGCCTGACACGGCTTTCGTTGATAAAGATAATTATATTTTTTTATTATCATCAACAAATTCATTTCACAAATATATTTTCATCACTAATATTATCACAACCCTGGGAGCAGAATTATCCGTTAATCTACCAGAAGCTACCACATCTTATTCTAATATTAATCTCTTCTTTTTATTTTTAATTTAAAACTTAAGGATTTTTATAATTTTTCTTATTATTCTTTCCTTTTTTTTACAATGTTAAAGATCATAATTTTATTTCATTTTTTTTTTTTTTTTTTTTTTAATTTAACTTCTTTTATTTATAATTTTAAATAAATTTATAAATGAGATACGACATGTACCAGCAATATAAAGATTATCCAGCGCTTCCAAAATAAATTTGCGTGATACATAACGCAGGCGCCATGGTTTGTTCGGAACACCGGAATCCATCAATACTTAGAGTTACCGGGAAGAATTCAATCGATTGGCTACCAACTACAAAATAAAGTTTAATTACCACGTTATAATGGACAATGGCGAAGATGTTAACGACAAAAGCGGCTAGATGTATTAGATCTAGGAACCTGATATTGATGGTGAGGAAGAGGCCTCTATTCTTGAGTTGTACTTCATCTAAGTATTTAAGTTGTTTAATCTATGATTATTTATGGTTGCTGGTGTCATTTGTTCCTATTTAGTTTTTCTTTTACCTTAGGATTTTATTCGTATTAGTATTTTTATCGATGCTATTACGTAGTTTTGTTGACTTTTTCGTTGCATATACCATCTTTGATCTACTATTAATTTTTTAGAATATAATTAATTAAGGTATTTCAAGGAATATTCTTTACACTTGCTTATTATGATGAAACTTACTTATGATTTTGTACCAAGAAAATTGACTGAAAATATGTTTTTAGATACAAAGAAACATTTTTTATTTATTTTATTTTTATTTTTTAATCAGTAAATTTATAATATTTAATATTTCGTAACATTAAGCCTTTGTTTAATCAATTCCATTTTTATTTTATTTTCTTTTGTAATTAAGAATTCTACCTGGAATTCCACCATATTTTTCAACATAAAGATTACAAATAATAATTATTAAATGAAAAATGTTAAACTATTATAATATTTATTGTATGAATATATATTATTTTTTGTAATATAAAAAAAAATACTTGCAACTTACAGTCCCTCAATTGACCTCGTCCAATCAAAGGTCAAACAATTCATTAATTTACAATTCAATTATTAATTTAATTCTTATGTATAAAATATAAAAATAACAAAAGAATTCGAAGGTTAATTTCATTTGCTTACTTAGTTTAAACTTGAGAATCCCAATTTACCTTTAAAACATTTATTCGGCAGTTATATTATATCTAATCCTCAACCAATGAATTAAATCTAGCTTAATATCTTTTAGAATTTTAATTTAAGTAATTTTAAATTGATATGTTATTTATTTTATTAAAGACTTAAGGTCATATTACATTTTTTTTTTTAAGAAAAATTATATTTTTTAACTATTTCAATAAAAACAGACCTTCCTTTCAAACAATAACTTTTTTAAAGTATTATTCAAGTGGTGTTACTCATCACCAAATAGACTGATTTCGATAATTATTTTTATTTTTATTTTTTTTATAGTTGAGGTTCCTTTAGTATTTCCATCGAACTATATTACAACATAATTGAATAGGGAAATTTTATTTTTTTAAATAAGAAAAAATGTCTAAAAAGATTATTTTTATTTGAAAATATTTTTAATTTTCTTGTTTTTAAAGAAAAATTGTATATTCTTCAATGTTATTTTAATACTCAACGTATTCTGTAGTGAAGATTCAAGAAAGTTACTTGGAAAACTTATCTTAAAAAAAAAAAAATAATAATACATATTCTATATCCCACAGAGTCTTAAATTATATATAATAGTCTCTTTTCATTTTTTTTCATTTCTTTTCTTACTTTTATCAGAGGTTTCTTATTATTACATTTCCTGTAAACCGAATTTATTTTAAAAGGATTTTTATTTTATTATTAAGATTCCCATATTTTAAATAAAAATTAAGTTTAAAATAAACTTTAAAAAAAATAATAATAAAAATTAATAATTTTTCTTAAAGTTTCAATTTCGACACTTAATAGAGGATTAAAAGTTATTGGTTTATTTGTGCTTTATTTAGCACCGCATTCTAAATTTTTTTCTGGTGAAATAATAATGTCTTATCCTCATGATCGAAGGTTTCCGGGTTAGAATCCTTTTTAAGGGTGGCATTTTTATATGCCACAAAATCTCTACTCCTTATTCCCATACACATAAACAAATAGATGATTTAATTACGATGACACATTAAAAATTGTTTTTGTGATTTTTTTTATTGGTTTTATTTATTTTTTTATTTTTTAGGTCATTTTGTTTGTAAATTTATTGTCACCAAATGTTATTAAAAAAAAAAATTATAAAAAGCTAAAAGAAGTCAACAATATTTTTTCATGTTGAACTGTTGGTTCATGTTTAAAATTCGATTTTTTTTATATGCTTAACAATTTTGGATAAAAATTTTTAATTTTAATAAAGGAATATAAATCTATAATGTACATCTACAAAGGAGCAACTTTAGGAATATATTTTACTTCAACTGTCTATTTAAAAAAATAATTTCTTATAGTCATAGATCCTCAGACTCTGTTTTGGAATATTTCACTATAGAGATAATCGTATTTTTTTAGCTGCCTAAAAAGAAACTAATGATAAAATTATACTAATTTCTTTCTATGTTTTTTTTTTCTGTAAAATTAATTATTTTAGCAATAAACTCAGTGGAAAATTGATATAATATATAACAAAATTTATAATTTTAATAATACAATTACAAACCAGAATTAAAAATACAACGTTAAAACACCAGTAATTGTACATTTGTAAGATCGTTAATTTTTCTTCTCCGCCTACCGATACAGCAGTTACAGCTGTAGTACGAAAATTATGGTAATCAGTCTAGTTTAGGCATATGCATCTTTACGTTTTTATATGCAAAGTACCCAAAAACCGGATGGAAAATTTTCCAGGTGTTCCGGAAAATTAAAGAGAGAGAGTGTGTGTGTGTCTTCAGTGTTAAGTGTCGCATCTTAAATAACCTTATATCTCCACAATTGCTCGACCGATTTAGAACAAACTTGGTCAGATTACTTCTACATATGGCATTAAAGATTCAACATAAAAGGTCAAAGGAATGAAACTATCTATAGAGCAAGGTCATCTTCAGTATCTCGAAATTTCGCCTAATTAAGGTCTTATTTTTATTAGGCACATTTGTTAATTAAAAAATAGTAATATTTCCAAAAAAAATTTACAAAATCGTACCCCCACCCTAAAAAATAATCTAAATAAACTAATGATTAAGGGGGTATAATGTGTCATTAGTACCCCTTCTCACCACAAGGAGCGCTAGTGTAGCACTGATGGACAGCTGTTGTAATCGTCTTCTTTTTTATTTTTTTATTTTTTTTTGGCCTCCGGAAACACTGTAAAGTATTACTTCAGAGAATGAGTAAGGGTATATGTATGAAATGTATGAATACAAATGAAGTGTAGTTTTGTACAGTCTCAGGTCAACCATTTCTGAAATGTATGGTTAATTGAAGCCCAGCCACCAAAGAACACCGGTATCCACGATTTAGTATTTAAATCCATATAACAGTAACTGCCTTTACTAGGGTAGGATTTAAACCTCAAAACTCTCGATTTCGAAATCAGCTGATTTGCGATGGTGAGTTCACCATTAGACCAACCTCTTGGGTTTGCTGTAGTCGTCTGCTATGTTATAACGTTACAGGTGGAGCGGTAGAATTATATGAATAATATTTAAAGTGTAAAAAAGTATTTAAGTGGCCGCTAGTATCACCACATCCCCGTGAAATACTGTATGAGCTCATGCACGCGCGCTTTAGTTGGAATCTTTGAATTAAATAAAAAATATTGTATTTAAATAAAATGAGAAATATTTTAAATTAAGTTGTGTTAATATGTGTATGTAAATCATGCATCAGAATACATCCGCGTGTCAGAAAAGTCCTACAACTGTGTTGTCATGTTTTATTTGTTTTTTTTTACTTTTATTTGATTAATTAAATTTGTCACAATTCCTTTATATTTATTAATGAATTAATCATTATATAATCTTTTTACATGTTTCTTTGTTTGTTTCAAATAAAAATTACTTTTTTGCAGCTGAACATGATTAATTCAATTAGTTGAAAAATGAATGTTCTTCATTATTTAGTAGTGGACACTTTTTATTTTTTGGATATTTCTTTGTTTCAAATAAAAATTACTTTTTTGAAGTTGAACATTATTAATTCGATTAGTTGAAAAATGAATTTTTTTATCGAACACTTTTTATTTTTTAGGAAATTTTTGCAATCATTCATTTTAAATATTAAAATTGGCCTCTTTTTGTACAATATTTTATCGGTATCGTAGTAAAATTTAACAGATCTGAAATTCAAAAAAAACAACCGTTTTCAGATTTGTATTTATGAAAACATTTTTATTTAATGCTATCAGAAGCAAATATATTTCTTATTATTACAACTTCGAATATGAATTAATAAGTATTTTAACATGGAAAAAGAAATAATAAGTGAAAAAAGTTTTATAACCATGTCGGAAATTGAAATCAACTAATTTACCTATCTACGTTCATTAAATACTTCTCGTGCTATGATAAACCTTGTATATTACACTTTTATATTATATTACATTAGTATAACAAATTTTTTTTAGTAAACACTCATGAATCAGTTATAATGTAATATAATATTACATCAAAAATTAGGAAAAAAATATCATAATTTAAAAATAAAAAGAAAATTAATAAAAATAAAAAGAAAATAAAAAATGATAGTTTTTTAAGTTAAGTCTTGTAGTTAAAACCGTTGATAATACGATTCCAAAACAATAACTGAAGGGCTTTCTTGTATACACAAAGTTTTTTTTATCTACTTTTAGATTTTGAAAGATCACATAATGATACAAACATAATCAGACTCATGGATTACCCAAAACGATAACAATATGATGCTTTAATCAATAAAATATTTTCGCTCGTACAGTAATAAATTTATTAAAAAAGAAACAGAAAATTCAGCATACGTTTGAAGTTAAATGTTTAATGTAAAAAAGAATGTCTACAGTAGACTGAACAGAGCTGTAGAAGCAAAAAAAAAAAATCGACCTTGTGCTTTAGATTTAATCTGTTTCCTTCTTTAACATTTTTTTAAAAAAATTCTTTTAATTACAAAAATAAACATTCACTATTAAATATTTGAAAAATACTGTTCATATACTATTTTTATTTCATTTAAAGGTACAAAAGTAATCAGCGTAGATAATAATAAATGGTATAGTCTATATCACAATACTAATCCTGTGTATCCCTTTTTGTTGTCAGGGGTCGCACAAAAATAACGCGACAATGTACGACGCAGGAGATACGATAATATTTCATATAGTAGGAGATAGGCCAACCGATGCGTTATTCACAGCATTAATCTTTGATAAAAAGACTTTCAAAAATATCAAACGTCATCTGTATTTTAATTTTTAAAAGAGAAAATTTATCTGTTACAAAAAAAAATATACATATATATTCGCAGCTCTAAAATACTCTAAACAAAACCAAAAACTATTAATAGTGATTAACATTATTAATATTAACATTTACAATTAAAAATATTAACATAGTGAATTAACGATATTAACCTTAATAGTGATTTAATCTAGAAATATTTCTTCTTGTATCTAACCACTGGAAGTGTCTACAGACCTATATTTTTTTTTAATTTCGTAAATCCCTTTTCATTTGAAGTGATATACAGGTTTATAACGAAATTCTCCTGGGACTTTCATAACCTATTCTACTCTTGAAAATAATGGAAAAAGTTCATATAAACATATATTCTTAAATGCTTCGTTTGCGAGTTACAGTTAGTGAAAGATTTCCTTGAATCTTAGCTATCCCGGTTAAATGACCACTTACTGACATTTTTAGGACATTAATTAAGAAGCAGTATTAGTGATTTCTTAAGGTTTTAGAAATTAAAAATTGAGTAAAAATAGATTCCAGAACCGTATCTGCAGTATTTTTTTTAGAAATCTGGGGTGAAAAACAATAAATTGGTGTAAAAAAAATCCTGTCTTTTATGTTTGATGTACGTACAATAACATTGTTAATTTTTGTATTTTACAAATACAAAAATTTGTAAAACCAAAATTTACTGTAAAAAAAAAAAATAATAATAAACTGGAAATTACATAACTATAAGATTAAAATACATAAACAAAAATTACTTAGATAATTATCTTTTTATAAATGACGGAAATAAAACAGATCTGAAAAATTATTATTTTAAAATTTGCAATAAAATAACAAAAGCTGATCAAAAATACGCAACACTATATCGGGTACTTAAACTGTCCTGTCGCTAGCGAAGGTTTTATGTGAATTTTAGTTTGAACGTGATCGGTATACCACTGAAATATAATCCCGTACTTATTTACAACATAGGAATATGCTGATATGAAATTCAATTTGGTAATGAATTTTGGAAATTCATTACCAAAATCGTGTGACTTTATCACACGATTTTGGTAATCGTGTGATGTGATGCTAATGCTATAGTGGTAATGCTATAGTTGTTGCAATAGAATATGAAATACATTTTCTGGAGCGTAGGGTTCCAGATCCCAAAACATCGCGACTTTTTGCAATCTACGGGAAACAAGTTCACTACCTAGTATTCTACCAACTACGAACAAACCGTCCAACACGACACTATTATTAGTGGAATGCAAATTGACAACTCTACAAAGTATGTTTTCTTTACTGACGAGGAAAATTTCACTAGAGATGGCTTCAACAACTTTAGCATACATGGGCAGAAGTAAATCCTCGTGAAACGGTATTAGGCAATTTTTAACACCGATTTAGTGTCAATGTACGGTGTGACCTCCTACACAATCAGCTCTTTTATCTTTTACCTGTTTAGCCTCCGCAACTACCGTAAGGTATTACTTCAGAGAATGAATGAGGATGATGTGTATGAATGAGAATGAAG
>JAAAKQ030147492.1:0-31118 GCA_010016005.3 Zanna intricata
AACGACTGGCACTAGATAGGGAATCTTGGAGAGCTGCATCAAACCAGTCAAATGACTGAAGACAAAAAAAAAAAAAAGATTATGTATCTTTTAAAGATTAACTTTATTTCAGAAAAGATTCCTAAAGTCTACAAAACTGGCTTCAGAACTAAATTATAAAGTAATACTTTTGATTAATTAATCTAAACTAATTTTTGCCTCAAATAAAAAGGGAATTAAAAAAAAAAAAAACGCTGTCTTTATAAGAAGTAAGCGAGGAATACATAAACTTAGCAAGAATCTCCTATCTACTTTTATATTTTTTAGCCACAAAAATAATTTCGCTCTGTAAAACAATGTTATTATGAGAGACTTTATATTTTATTATAAGTGATAAAATTAATAATTATTTGAAATAACTTTATTAAGAAAGGTAATAATAAGTTGCTCTGTTCAAAGAGGAGTCCAGGACAAATAAACATTAATAGAGTGCCGCCAATTACCGCCATAGTAAAGGTTGTTACAAATGACTGTTATGTGACGTTTCACTATTAAATAAATGATGATTGCCATGTAAGAAAAATAAACCGGCGGGTTCATAAAAAAAACCGGCGTAAAAAATATTTGATGTTACATTTTCAACGTAACTATTCTTTAGTTCCGTCGTATTTATTATTACCATTATTTATAATATTTGTTATCGTAACTAATGAGTTATATGATTAAGCGTACCACACAACTCATCCGATACTAACGTAAAAACTAACAATTCATCCACCTAATCATTAATAATTCACAAAATACGATAATACTAGCATTAAAAGAAAGAAAAACTAATGCTGTATTTCACAGCATACGGAATAAAATCTGTGAACGTATGAAAAATGATAGCTTTCAATAATAATATTACATATTGTGTTTTCCGATACATTTTCAAAAGAAATAAATAAAAGAGATCTATTGGGTTAATTAATCTAATATCAGTTTTCTACCCTTTACGTGTACAAGTGCGCACATGGACAAGTTGTAAATCCATTTTAACCACATTTCAGATGGATTGGGTTAAATTACTAATTTTTTTCTTTTTTTTTTAATATATGTTTCTTAATACTGTCTGTAGATAGTTTTTAAAAATGAAATTAAAATATTTTTCATAATTAAGTAATAGAAAATATAACCAAAATTCAGGAAAACATCAACTTTAGAATTTTTTTTTAATATATATCATAGGTATACGCCATTTATATGTATAAATATACATATTATAAAATTAAAATATAAATAATCTTTCAATTTTAGAAAACTAATAGTCGATACTAATTGAATAAAAAAGTCAGTATTAATAAACTGAATAAAGGATATTCCTTAGTTCTGTCACTATTCGATGTTCCAGATGGATGAAGAACAAAGGCAGACGACGGAATAAACGGCTACACACCCTATTATCTTCGTAATAACACCAGCGAGGTACACATATCTTCACACTTTCGTAATTCTGGCCGAGATGGTTTTTGATGCTGTTAAAACTGAAAGAGCACCTTTGTAAAATAAGTCTTATTAGGATAACATCTGATAACTAGTACTTGTACTATGAGGTTAAATATTTTAAAGCCTGAGACATCAGAGTATTGGAGCGCTGAAGAATTCAGCACAAGGTTGTAGACGGAATATGCGATTAAATTAATAAGAAAGAAATGAAAGACAAAGGCCATAAAAATTCTTTTGGATGTATATTAGAGTACGGATTTCGAAGAGTCTTACGTAAGCTAACTTATATTGTTATAATTTATAATTCATAAAGGAAATACTGATTCTGGAAAAGTTCCAACATAAAACTTTTATGGTTTTGTCACGTAATTTTTAATTTGAATTATTTATTAACATATTCTGTTTAATTATAAAACATCTTCCAGTTTTGTAGGAGAATTTAACTTATGTAGGATTTGTACAGATTTATGTTAAATTCAGCGATTGAGTTCATTAATTTACCAAACCGGGGCTGTTGAAATAACAGGACTATTATGCGGCCAAAAAAAATGAAGGTAAGGTCTATAAATATACGCGGATGTAGTACTGGAACATTTTACTCAGTGTATTTATACATTGGATAGCGTGAGACGAAGAAAGAACGACAGAGAAACAGAGAGGAATAAATTTAGAGCAAAAGAAACGAGACAGAGCGAGGGATAAAAACAAAAAAAGAAGAATTGAAACGGGTCGGCTTGTTAAGAAGGCATAGGAGGCATACGAGGTGTTTCGCCTGCATGACAATACGAGTGAGGGGGACAAAGAACAAAGTGCACCGAACGCGCATGCGTTGGTGTAAATCCATATCTTGCCCACCACGACGAACTGACGCTACCGACGCTAGTTCCAGTACCAGATCGATCACACAGCCTACTACCAGACCAGACAACCCGACGTGACGACGAGATACCGTACCGCGACCGCACATCCTGGAACCCCGCATCCCGGTTCACGATCCTAGGATAACCCGGGATGCGTCACATCGTTCAGCTGTCGGCGCCGTCGCTTAATAAGACCCACTCTTCAAGCTATCAACGAAATCTCTTTCTTACCCTCTTTGCCGCAAACAATAATATAAATCATTTATACTCCATTTCCGGGAAAGTTTGTCGAAGAAAACGTAGTCGAAGCAAAACATTACCTATACTTTAAAACGGTCCACTTCGTGTAATTTCTTAAATGTAATATTCTTCAAAGAATATTTCATTTACATACAATATAAATTACGGCTGTAAAAGTATTTTTTTAATAAAAATAGATTGCTGAAAACAGAACTTACTGTTTACTGCATTTAGATGTGTGTTTATATGTGCGCCCATTAAAAAAATTGTTTTGCACTGATAAATCTTCCAACAGAAAACACAAGAAACTACAAAATAAAGTAAGCAATTAATGTGCAAATTTTAAACAGCGAACAGCATGTAACCGGTTAAAAATGTAGAAATTAGTTAATCAAACATTGATGGAGTTGATACCGTTACGGAAACAAAAAGACCTATTAAACGATCATTAAAACCTGAATTTTTTTAATTAAAGTATGAAATTAATATATTGTGGATATGCATAATATCTATTATTGACGGAAAACTTTTTGCTCTATCATAGGCATCTGTAATTTGTTCTAACAAAAAAGAATATAAATAGTAGAAAATTTAATTTTACGGATTAGCTTATCTGATTCGCAAAAATTAAGCATTAAAAGTTTCTATATTTTAGTTTTTTTTAAATAGAAATTTAATACAAATGAACGTTGAATGTTCAACTAGAATTAAGTGTGAAAAAACCAAGAAAATTTTAATCTTTCAAAATTCTCACAACGCTGGAAATCGATGAAGGTTTTACAATTAAATCATTTTGAATTATGTCAGGGTATACTTAAACTCGTATGTATATATATTTGTATTACTTAAATTGAAGATCGCATCGTATGTAATTTATGTTTTAAAATATAACAAAACTTTTGACGTAAGAAAAATGTTTGGTCACGGCAAAAGCACCGCTTTATCTTTGTCATGTGGACTACATCAACTAGCCCTTTTCACTACTGAAAACATTATAATGTTTTTTTCCCTGAAATCTCTTACAATATTACTAATGTAATAAATGTCTTTCCTGATCTCCTTTAAAAATCTTTTAATTGTTAGATGATATAATCGTAATGGTTTTAAGTGACCTGATGCAAGTCATAAGTTACTTCCAAAAATGAATAGCTAACAGTTTATATAAAATAGCCCGTAACAATCTTTTTAAAGTAAAATAACGGGAGAAATTATTTATTTATTATGTGGCCTTCTTAAATGAGTGAATATTTTCTTCCGTATAATTATATTAATCCTACCAGAATGTAATAGGAATTCAAGCCTTAAAGTGACATCAAAGGGCTGTACATGAAAAATGATTACTTTAAGAGAAAGCAATACTGATTGTTGTTTACGTAATAAATGTGCTTAATAATTGCCATTGAAAAAACTGCAAATATTTTTCTGGTCTAGCTAACTTCATATGAAATAATGCAATAAAATTCACTGACTTTGTTTAGTAGAGAAACCACAAAAAAAAAAAAAAATCATGTGTATTAGAAGGAGGAATATTATAATTTAAGGTAATTTGTAATAGAAGGACGTTAATAGTAGTACATATAACAGTTCAAAAATTAATTAACGATAAGAAATTAAGATTAATAAATATGTAACAACTTACATTTGGATAAATTTTAATCACGTATTAGCTTTTACACGCTTGAAAATAAAATAGTTCTATTTACATTCAAAACATGAAAATGGACAAAACAAGAACGAGCGAGATTCACATAAATGCTGTACTTTTTTTTTGGTGTGGAAAAAATTAATTTAAAATGAAATACATCTGTAACAGTAAACATAATAAATAGTAAGTTATCCTACCAAATAATTCAAGTAGTTTTTTTAAAAATATAATTTATTTAAGAAAAGTAAAATAATAACACACACACAAGTTTTAAAAATTAATTATAGTAGCTATAAAATGAATGTTAAAAAATACACTCCATGAATACAAAACGAAATACTGTTAAGAGAAGAAAATGAATTCTGAAACATTTTTACAACATAAAATTCAGTACAATATGATACAAAACAAAAATTCATAGCTGTCAACATTTAAGTGGAAACCAATTTAGAACGAAGAGAAAAATGAAAGAATGAAATAAAACATATAAAAAAAACTTGAAGAAATAATAAAATAAGGAAGAGATGAATTCATTTAGTGACAGAATAACAATAACAGACTGATGCGAAATTCCTTTAAAACCAGTAATGGCGAAAAGCATTACACTTAAAATTACAACTAGTCAGTGTAAAGTAATAATAATAAATAACAAATTACATTTAACAATTATAAAGTGACAGGTCTTTTGCAGTGCATAAAAGATATTCAATTCATAACATGGTTAAACGACGCACAACATTCTACAGCTGAAATACATTAAAATAAAGCTTAAAATTTTAATTACGTTTTGCAATTATTTGTGAGGTGATATTAATTGTAAATTACGAGCTTTTAAGTATTATAATAAATTAAAGACTTTGTAAATATGTTTTAATTCAATATCCATAAAATGAATTAACAGAAATATTATTATATCTTATTTTTATTAAGGCTGTCATAAAAACAGACACTATATCGAGGATGAACTCTTAGGATGAATTGGTCAATATAAAATTAAAATAATGTCATTACATTAATCTTAGCTATTAAAATTGTTAAAAAAAAATAGCTGAACTATAACAAATTCAATACATAAATTTAATTTTTTTGTCATAATAGCTATTATATTGTTTAATGTACCGCGTGTTTCAAAATGATTATCTGGAATTTAGTGCTATGTAATATTTTTCAAGTTTCACGTACACTGATTAATTATACATTAAATGAAAGAGCAACTCAAACAATTTTGGGTGGATGCAAATTAATAAACTGTTTCCTATACCTATAGCCTACTGAGTTTGGTTTGCGTGCTAGCTTTGCAAATAAATGATACACCGTGGTGATGAAGACTTTCTTTATGGTGTCGCAGTCAGTGATAAATTAACATTTCATGTAAATGTTAAAGTAAACACACATAATGTACGTATTTGGGGATCAGAAAATCCTCACGAAATATTGCAATGTGAACGAAATACCCAAACTGAACGTTTTTTGTGTCGTATTCCGATGGCAAGTTTACGGGCCGTTCTTTTTCGTGGAAGCAAGTACGTTTGGAATAAATCATCTTGATATGCTACAACTATGGCATTTTTTTCTCAAGTGCAATTTGAACCGGAGAACTTTATTTAGTAAAAAGATGGTGCGCTTCCTCACTGTCAATTTTGTTTGTAAATGGTAGAATGAAATTCTTCCTGACCGCTGGAATGGTCGCCGGGAACCAGATGAAAAGGCTTGTTTGCCGTGACCTCTACGTTCGCATGATCTGACCCTGTGCGGTTTTTTCGTTGGGGGATTATAAAAGATCAAGTATATTTGACACCGTTACCAGCTGACCTATTCGATTTGAGACTCAGGATTGAAGCAACTGTTGCATAAATTACTCCAGACTTGCTGATATAAGAATGGAATGAACTATCCTATCGACTAGATCTGTGCTGTGTTACAAATAGTGCTCACATTGAACACATATAGTAAAAACTGTTGACTATTTGAGTGTGGCTCTTTCATTTCATGTGTAATTTGTCAATTAAATAAAACTTAATAAAAATTGCATAAATTTAAACCCCGATATTTATTTTGAAACAAACGACTATTTTAGTACCCAGAAAAGAAAAGTCTGCATTAAAATTTTTTTTTGTTGGCTGGTACACGTTAACACATTAGTAATAAATTAAATAAAGCAATGACAAATGTGTTAAACTTCAAAACCAATAAAATATATATATATATATATATATATATACAAGATAAAATTACTACAGAAATATCAATATGCTTATTTATATCTTGAGTTCGTATGTATAGTGTTTTTACAGTTCTGCAATGGCAGAGTGACATTGAAAACAAAAGTTAATATTTATTAACTTTTATAAAATCGTTTATTTCTATTTAGAAATAAACGATTTATCTCAATTTTGACAGTTATATTACCTACATAATTATTTAAATAAAATAAAATGGCGTACTACAAATAATAATCTAACTTAAGTGAAAACGGAAAATTTTTAATTTATCAACTGATATACCAAATATAAAATAAAAAGAATATTCTTTCTAGAAAAAATTTAAAATGGATGCCGAAACACAAAAAATATAATGTTGGTATAGAAGACAAATAATAAAAGTTAATTAATTAATAAAAATGATTTTACAGCACAAAATTTTCATTAACAGGGATTAAAATAAAGATAGTTTCATCATCTATGTGGTTATATTATTATTATGGGTATATCGTATTTTGACCAAAAATATTAAAAAAATAATAATAAAGCTTTCAAAGTAATAATATGAACTATTTGTAAAGCCCGCTAGCTAATTCCGGACTCGAGCATCTCGCTATCAGGAATCATATGGTCTCCTTTTTCCTGCTCTCATACTAAAAAATCCAATATTCATTTGTTTTAATTTAGTTACGAAAGGATGCAATTAATTTGAGTTTATCTTTTTTTATTCGGCTCTTTTTTTAATTTTTTTTTACATCTACTATTTGTACCAATTACGATTGCAGAAATATTGATGCTTTATGTACAAAGAATAATTACGTTGCCATTTCTGTATATAATTACGTACACAGTATGAAATTTATTACATTCCGTATATGTACAGCGTGTACGTATTTCTTATTGTTCTAGTGTATTAAACTGCTCGAATGTACATAGTTTATACGAAGGTATTCATGTAATCCAATCAGGAAATATTTAAATTTAATTTAGGAAAAAATAATTAAAATTCTTAAAGAAAAACTATAATTCATAAATCTACGGTTATATACCTAGTTACATGAATATGATAAAATGTATGGTGGTATCAAAATAAATTGTAAACCATGTTATTACTGGTGAAAAGACTTTCTCCCATGCAAAGCCAATAACTGGAATCTAAATGACCGAAACCGAGCAAAATGAATCAATACATATAATAAGTAATAAAGTCCGACATTCATTTACCTGCGGTACTTACATATATTTACGTTTCAACGTATATTCTAAATATAAAAAAGATTAATTTTAATTATCATAACCAGTATAATAACTATATAACGCTATTTACTCTAGGTCATGTACATGTCAAGTTTTCACTATTATTTTTACAGAAAAAGGTTATTTTTTTAAATACATACTAGCACTAGTTTATGCCAGTCTGTAGGCAAAATATATATATATTATTTTGCTTTTCCCAATTGCGGTATTCATGAACAGATTTCAATGAATGCCCTAATCAATGTTATTTATAAGTTGTATGAATAATATTTTAATTGACGATAATTTTTTGTAGATATTTTCATATTATTGTATAGAATGAAAAGCACTGATTTGATTATGCCCAGCTAACATGTCAGATATAGATTAATTTAAAAAAAATTATATTGCTATTATCAAACAAGCAGTATTAGTAAATCTTTTCTGAGGTAATAAAACTTAAACTACAGTCAGTTAGTTATCTATTATTGTTTGATAATTGGATACGAGTAGTAAAAACAAACCGATGAATAAGTTACTAACGAATTTTGTAAAAGCGACTGTCCATAAAAAAAAGCGAAATGTAAAAAAATGACATAAAATTTCTTATTTATTAAAGTGTACAATTTTGAATTTGAAAGGCAGAAATATGACGATCGCTTACTCTATCTTGGTATAGATAAACGTCAATATAATTTACGCTCTTTCATTGAAATGCAATGTAATGAAAGTTATAATTTTTTAAAACACGCATACACGGTAGTAAAACGCTTAAAAAAATTTACTTACAAACTTTTTTATTTTATCTAAAAAAAAAAAAGTTATACAAGATAAAATTAAAATGAGGATTTGTTGGTGAATATTTTTTTTAATCCCACTGCTTATTTCGGATATTTTTTACTACCCACAGTAATGAACACCAGTTAAAGGAAATATTTTATTTGGAATGAGAAGAATTTTAAATTTCAAAATGAAAAACGGAAACAAGTTATGAGTTGTAGAGCTAAGTTAAAAGTGAAAGGATGAAGGTACAGGATGAGAGGTAAAACAACATGCAATCTACATTCTAATCTCGAAGAACGAGAAAGCCATATTAACCTAAGTTTCACAGTACATGCGAAGGAATTTTAATAAATTTGCAATATTTGTCAGGCTAATATCCTCATAAGGAAGTCAAGACATTAAGAAGGATAGTAAAGGAAGGGAAACAGGAAGTAGAGGGAGCCGGTTAGGATATAGCCGGGAAAAATATTTTCCCTATAGAAAACTACGCACGTTACCTTAATATAACGTAGTCTGCTACACCTCGGGAGGAATATTTTTAATCAAACCTTACGGTTCTATTACGTGGTTGAGGCTAATGAAATTTTCTTAGGCGAGGGAAAAGCATAAGTGACTGAACGCCGTCAACGTTCTTCAAAACACAAAACAAGCCCTCAGATAATCCCACGTTGCAGTTCTCTTCACACCGTTTTCATTTTTACAATACTTTCTAACCACCTTCAACGAGTTTTCTTTCAAAATCATTTCCGCTTAACTTACAACAGTAATATTCCTCTAACCATTCTTTTCTTAAATTGAATTTTCTTTTTTTGTTTTTATGAAAGAATTAAAGCAAATTAAAAGAAGATTAAAAATTAAAATTATAAAAAGTTTTTAATAATGTTTTAGAACAATAATAAATGCAAGAACGTTCATTTAAAGTGTAAATTACAGCGACAAAAAATTTTTGTAAATTATATTCATAAATAAACTTATAAAAATATTATTGATTTGGATGTAACGTAATTTTTTTAAATTTTAAAATTAAACATTTTAAAATAAGTAAATAAAACAAGTTTAAGAAAAAACTAATTACTTAATTATTTAAATTTCGATCTTTTGAAATCCAAAAAAAATTGAGCGTTAATATTATAGATGTTTTTTTTTCAATCGGCTTAGACTTCAAAAATTAGAAATTTAATGAAATGGTAAAGTATATGTTTTAGTTTATTTTTCCTAAGATCGATCTTTGTTTTAAAAAACACCCTAATTGTTTTAAAATTTTATTTTATTTCACAATTTTTATTTTTATTTAAATTTTGGATAGGCTAACGAATTATTACCCGTATGAAACAAAACCGCTTGAAAGAAACCTGAACTAATAAATATAAAGCAGTGTTTAATACACTAATGTTTTCAGATTTTTTTTAACATGAATATCTAAAAAAATTACGACGAAATAAATATTTAACCTTAATATGTAAGTATTTTGTAACAATAAAAATATAAAAATACTGTAATATATAATACAACAGACCTTTATAGTTATGGGACTTTTGGAAACCGCTGGGTGTATATTGAAAGATCATAGAACAGAGTAAAGATGTGAACACTAATGTTACCAGTCATGTTTTTTATATTTATATTTCTAGAACAAATAACTGATGTCTTATAATAAATATGACGGTCAACTATAGGTATCCCAAATTTTTCTTTAATTCTTGCCAAAATTCAAATTCAGAAAGCTAAAATTTCTAATTTAAGATAAATATATATATATATACATATATACATTCATACACACGCGTATTATTACACCTCTATTATTTTCTAACTGATTGAATGTACACATAATAGTTTAATTTTTTTAATTGATCATAATTACGATAAACAATTTCATAAATTATTAAAATAAGTCAGTGAGAGATTATATTTAATAGGATATCAATTACAATTACAAATTATACTTTATTATATATTTCAAAATATATTTTATTTTGAAGTATAAGAAAAATGGAAATTTTTATTACTGTTAGGTAATAACATTAAAAATAATAATAAAATACATATTTATTGTATAGCAATAGCAAACAATTTTTAGATTAACAAAAAATGAGAACAACAGGCTAAATTACGTAATAAAAAGAAAAAGCCTCTGGCAGCAGTAATAATTGCTGACCAATGGATAACTAATTATTACTAGGTCATTGGGTCAGATAGAAAAACAAGAGAATTTAAATGTGCTGACAAAATATTATACAAAAATCTAATTGTTAATAAATAATAATCAATCACTGATTACAAGTTAATTAGCTAACAATATTTAGTTACATATCTCATATTATCTGACTGCTCTCATATTATCTGCTGATTCCATACCTTAAAATGTCACATTAAAAAAAAAATATTCACGTTAAAAAAAATCTTCTCCCCCCCACCTAGATCAGTTTTATATATATATATATATATAGTGTTTCTTCAAAGAACTTCACTGCATCAATATTGCCCTATTTGGAGTTCCCGAAAAAGTAAAAGGGAAAAACTTAATTTACCTAATAATCCGTAAATTGGCTTAATCCGTAATTCTCTTCAGAAAGACGATAATGTATTAGGGTAGAAGTCCTTTTTTTGTTTTGGGTATGTGATTCCTGAAAGGTTACACCGATTTAAAAAAACTAAAACTAACATAATACTGTGAATGTCTGTGGGAATATGGCCACTTGAAGAAAATGAAAAGGAGGTTGGACATCATACTTTCCATGCTGAAAAACCGAAATTTTGAATTAATATTAAATATCAAATAAAAGTGCTTGTAAAGTAAATTTACTTCACCCTACACATATACTCACACACACATACACACACGCGCGCGCACGCGCACGTTAATACATTTGTTTGGTTTTTAACAGTACATTCAAGCCTAATTAATATACTGTACCAGCGATATAAATGTCGCACAAAAAAAAAAATAACAAGAAAAAACTGGAATATCCTAAATAAAACAATGATTCATTCATTTGCGGGTTTTTAGGATTCCATTTAGATTTTTGTAAACCAAGAAATTTAAGCAAATGTGTGTTCCAGCAATGAGATTTACAAAGTATATACATTTTTATTAAATATAAAGCAATAGAAATTGCATTCACAAGCAAAGTACTAATATTTTAAAATAAAACTAAAGAATAAAGGAAAACTTTTGTAAAAGGAGCCACTTACAAAAAAAAGTAACTCTGAAACAAACTGTTTACAACGAAGCTAAGTTTGAAAACTTTAATTAACCAAACCTTTACAACAAACTATACTATTCCAAGTTTCAAAGGAAAATAACCGCATCTTTTATGAATAAAATAAATCTAACATTAATAAATGAAATAACCTTAAGGGTAATACATTAAGAGAAGACAGAAGGAAAACATTTTGATTCAACAAAGTATACATTCAAGTGAAGAAGAAAACAGTAAAGTACTTCGGTTATACTGCATATAAATTGAGTCAATCGTGACTCACGCAAGTATGAGCAGTAGTCTAACTTCTCAACAGCTAATACTCCAAAGTACTTGTACAATAGATTGAGACTAACTCATAAAAAGGTATGCGCATAATAAAGTAATTATTCATAAGAATTTATAAGAAATATAATCTAACACATAAGAAGAATAAATATACATTTTTGTTGCCCTTAATCTGTAATTCAAGACTGACAGCGGAATAATTTTTTTACGGTGTATCGAAGCAAAGAATGATTTTTCTTTGAACTAAAGAAAAATTTAATTATCTGGAAGATTTACTTTAACTAAGGTTAAAAGAAAAATTTATTAGTAAACATTTTTAAAAATTATTTTATCAATTCGAGTTATTCTATGTTCTACAGTAGCTTTTTAACACTTAAAAAAATTAAGAAATAAATTCCTGTTCTTCCCGGAATATTTTCAAGATTTCGATTTTGATGAAAGCCAGAATCTCGAAAGTGGTTTACTTGAACAAAAAACTTTTTGCAAATGAAATAATTGACAAAGGTGAATATAGCTGTTTTATTTCTTCACCGGTATGCTAGTTGCATATATCTTATTTCCTTCCAATTTTATAGTAAAGATCGTATCACAAAAATTAAAATAAGTAAATTATAAAACAAAATATCTTATAATCTCGAGTTATAAGTTACAATAATAATAAAAATATATTTAAGTTTAACTCGGTGAATAAGTACTATGTTGTACAGAGCCGATATATTCTACATTTGACAGAATTATAAATAAAAAATTCATGCCTTACAAAGATATTAGTGCCTAAAAAAGGATCACATCTATTACTTTACTATTACAAATAAAAAATTGTTGCAAAGAATGATTTGTAGGCTATTGAACAAATTTTTGTTGAAGGCAATCAACAAAAATCCAAAACTTTTGGCCTTGTTGATGCTAAAGTAGAAAATTTAATTATTTATTATAAAATAACGGAACGATTTCTTTTTTAGATTGTTATTTTTATATTTAAGAAAAACTGTCGTGACTCAACCTTTTTCACTAATACTACAGATTTATACTCTGCTATGTATAGATGAGGAATTAAAATATCAATTTGTAAGCAAATAATTCATTAAGTTTTTTATCTGGAAGAAAATATTAAAGAATACAATTTAACGTAGTTCATACAAAAGTTTCAGATATTTAATAATTTACTGGATACTGACAAAGACTAATAATTTAATTATATTAAACTGAAAATATAGAAATTTAAATTGTATCAACGTAAATAGAATAAGGTAAACGTATTCCTAACAGAACATTTCTAGTAAGAAAAAAGAACAACCGCTTTGATTAAAAAAAATTTTTATCCTGATAAATAAACATGGTAAGAAAGTATTCAATCTGTACTAATTGAATAATCAGACAAAATTTACAACTCTCATTCAATTTGATATATTTATACATACAGTAGAACGTAGCAAGTTCTTGGAGCAAATTTTTAGTAGTATACGAAACGTAGCAAATCTATTTTTCATTATACTCAGTATCATATAAAGAAAATGAATTATACTTAATCAAAGATTCAGTGGTCTGTACAAAAGGAATAGATACTAACTAACATTAGTTAGTACTTTGTATTAACCGACAAAGAAATTTATCAATCTCGGTTTTTGAACTTTCAATATTTTCAGATAGCAGAATCCAGAATAAATAATAAAATTTGATATAAAAATTACTGTAATTATGGTTATTTGATTTTATTTTGCTATACAGACTCAGTATTGTTTTATACTTTACTTACTAGCAAAGAGGTATTTTTATAAAAGCGGATTTATTATATATGATTTTTTTCAATTAAATCAGATTAATAATTTTATGACATAAAATCAGACTTAATGAAATTTTTACTCAAGCGTATTTTCAGGTGATGAATTTATCATCCAAGAAAAAAAAAGTACCTCGATCTTAAAACCTGGAAGTTTATGATTTATTTACATTTTATTGTTTTAACCTCTCGAATTATTGTGTATGAACACAGCTTGGACTTGAATTTTAATAATTTTATTTAAATAATGGCTTTTATTATTTTATTTATATGAAAAAATAAGTAAGACGTATTTTCAGTATATCAATTTGTATTTTTAAGCTTTTAATGATATAGCCTGGTTTTACTGGACTAAAAATTAATAACTAATACACAAAGAAAGAGTTACAATAAAAAATATACTGAAATAAATAGAAAAAAACCGTTTACAAATACATTTAATAAATTTAAAACCAGTTGAAAATTTTGAAAGAGAAAGCATTTTAAATTCAAAATTCAATATACCTTTTTAATCTATCATAATTGGTATTTATTCACGTATATATTATTATAATTATACATTTTTCTTTTGTTTATAACTTACCAAATGTTTTGATTGTTTACTTTTAACATTAACGTTTCAGTTAGTTTTTTATACGCACGTTTAAATATCGAAATGACCACATAATTTGAGATTTTAATTACATTATTTTTACAGTGTTTTTGAACGTTTACCATTTTTGAATCTATAAAAATATTATTCCATATTTAAAAAAAAAATTATTTGCTATAATCAGAAAAAACGATCGTAACCAGTCACTAAACTCTTTGATCCGAATGTTTTAAATTTTGATGTATTAATATTAGAATAAAAACAACATAATTCTCATTTCAATAAATTAAATTTTGAATGTAATTATATTCGTTCTCTTTGATATTAATTACCAGCACATTTATTAAACATTTGACAAATGTGCTGCGGCACTGTATTTTCTTCTATTCTATAACAAAATGTCAGAAAATAATTAATCATTAACCACAAAATATATAATATGTATAATGTATTTCTCTTCTCTCAATTAATGATGAACTGCATTAATGCATTACACTATTATTCGTACTGTGTTAGCTAATAGCTAACGGTATGTAGTAGTCGTCGTGAAGAAGAGAAGGGGGGGGGACAAGCGTACACTGTAACGGAGGAGACGCCATATTCAAATGGTATGAATAATAATCGACCTTATTGACAGCGAATGTTCCATCTCATCGCTTTAATTGCCAACCAATTATCTTATAGTCAGTCACCCAACAGCATAAGTCTTGTTACGCACGTCGGATGATTGATTCGGAAGATATATACAACACGTGTCCTTTATAGTTTGATAAACGAAAAAGAACACCTGAGTCCGGCCGTTGTTACTTCATAAAAAATCCCCCCCCCCAAAAAAAATTATATTCTATAATTTACTATATTATATTACTACATAATTTTAAGAAAAATCTATAAAAGTGTTGTTTATATTTTTTTTAAATACAAAAAAGACGATTTCAAGCCTTTATTTATAAATGGGGTTTTAAAGTTCCATACCATAATGTGGATCAAATTATATCCGTTACATATAGGTAACGTATATAAGTGCACTGATTATTATTTTCATACAAAAAATTTCAGATTCCTCTTTTCCGTTATTTCGAAATCAATAATAATAAGTAATAATATTTTTTATTGTAGGTAATAAATAAATTATAAACAAAAACAATAAATCAATTTTCATTGTAAGAAAGATTCACATTTGTGTTGTATGAAAATTTATAATAGAACAAAATTGAATTCAATTACATACAAAATAAACAACATAAATATTAATCTGTTTATTTAATGCGAACTTTTTTTTTCGATGATGAAGGTATGCCATTTACGCATGTCACCACGGGGTCATCGTGGGGTTGTGTCGGGCTCAGACCCAGGACGCCCTTCGTCCCGGGCTAGCTAACAGGCTCCGCCAAGGTGTTATTAGGCGTTAATAACCTGTCCCATACCGACTAAACCCCCTCACCGATCTTCACCGCCCCGAGAACGGACCCGCAATTAAGCAAAAATGCGGTCTCGGGGGGATTTGTCCGGGGAGTGAACTCGGATCGTCTTCTTTGTCTTGTTAGGCTCTCTCTTCTCAGCTGCAGTGGACTCTGTGATTATACATCTCAGCAACAAATCACATCCACTCAACCAAACACACACACATCCACACCCTCTTTCATTTTTTTTTTTTTTTTTGGAAGAGTGCGAAGTGTTGTATGACTGCGACTGTTGTACGTTTTGTAAAATCAAACACCGTGATGTTTTGTATTAATTTAAATGTTTGACTAACAAATAGGAACTATCAGGAAATAGAAAGAAATAAGAAAATATAATGAAGAATTAATTATATAAGGCAAACATAAGACAAAATGTAAATGTTCATACTTAGAATATTTTGTACAACAGTTTTTTTTTTAAAATGTTGTTTCACCCAGTATAATTCAAGTTAATTAGATTTGTTTGTTTGATTTATTAAAACCCAGAAATAAATGGAGGCAGATAAAACAATACGTTAATTGGTACACGATTAGGACTCGCTTTGTTGAGCATCTACTAGAAAGATAAATATTTAATGTCAACGTCACGATTTGTCTTAGAGATTAATATGAAAAATTTATATAAAACAATATTTACGAACATTTTTTTACATTTAAAGTAAACGGTATTTAAAAAAATAAAATTACATCCAAAAGATGGAATATCCTTAATATCATTTTCATACTTTAACTGATATGTCAATAAAAAGTGACAACAAAAAGTGCAAGACCTATAAGTCGCTCGTCCACGAGCGAGCGTACAGATAAACGTACACACATTCAAAAAACCTCAGCACATAGGGATTCAACTCTTAGGTTTATTACCGAACAAAAAAACAAACAATGCTATTACTATAAAAATAATTGCGTTCGTTTTGTAAAATATTTTAAAATAGAATGCGCAATTTATGAAATAAATATCTTGTTGGTTTATTTGTTTAGCTTTTTTATCATTATTATTTTAGAGAGGAGGAGATTGTTGGAACCATGAGAGGCAGAGGAAAATTGGATCGTATATTTTAGAAAATAACAGAGGTGAAATCTCATTATATTTTTATCCCCAGAGTGCACCCTGTTCCTTTATTTTTAGAAGCACGCTTTGGTTTTCTTTGTCTTACAGTCATACTAATATTGTTGTCTGCGTTCAAGTGGGTGTTAGTAGTAGTGTATAATAATCATTATTATCTTCATTATCACTGTTATTGAAAAGAGAGAAAAAAATATTATTCATATTATTTATTTTTATTCAATATTTTATCTAAAGAGAAAATATTATGTATGTTTATTTATAGATTTAATGGAGCTAAATAATTAGGGTTGTAAAGATGAAACACCCCTATTGTTGAAGAACCTTTAATATATGAAATAAATACATTTTTTAAAAAAGAAAAAAATCGTCAACGTTTAAATTAACGATTTAAAATAAAGGAAAACAATTGAAATTATAAAAAAAAATACATTTACAACAAAAAATTTAGCTGTCATTGTCAAACAAAAAAGATCAACAAAAATATAAGAAAGACCAACAACAAAAATATTATTTTACAAAAAAAAAAATTCATCAATAAAATCTTGTGCGAATTAAAAAAACTCAGATTTATTTTTACTGTAAGCATGTAAATAAAATATATCTACTATTAGATTCAGATTCTGTTAATTCTACTTTTAGATTTAAAAAAAAAAATCCTGTTATACTATTACCATCAGAAGTAGAAGAGAAGTGAAGATATTAGCTTTGGGCTGAAAATATTGAAAATATAATTTTTTAAATATATTTCCGTCTATAACAAAAATTTAGAAACAATCGTATAAAGTTCGCTACATTCCTGACTTATGTACAAAGTTTCTTCACTTAAATTACATTCAGCGAGAGAAATTAAATTTTGGTTTTGTAAAATAACAAATTTAAAAAAAAAAGAGAATTTTTAATGTCAATATGTTTCCAGATTATTCCTTCATATACTTATCCATGCTGAATTTGAAATAACTTTACAGAAATGGATTTCAATGCAAGCCCGATAAAATAAATAAATAAATGTAAGCGTAATGAGATTAATAAAAAAACTCAAGTCTGGAAATAAAGGTACTGTTATAAACAACCAAGAATAAAAAGATTTAATTCTATGGAATATTTTGTTACTATTATTGGTATTTTATCTCATCGACAAATCCGTTGTCGGTACATCAAATCCATCGTCTCATATCTAGGTAAAAATAAATTTTTGGAGTTAAAACACATTTTTTAAGTATATTTTGTAGGCCGTCATTCCCATTACTAAATAAAGGAAAGAATCTCCTATTAGGAATATAACTCGATTTATTGGTTTATTGATTACTTGTTAGTCTAGGATGAATAGCCTTAAGTAATTGACGAGAAATCTGTGCGAAGTTCATCAGCGTTACTTTTTTAAAAATATTTAGTCTAAAATAGTTGTCACACCTACTCTTTTTACATTGGAGGTAAGGGTATTTTTTCATTAATTAAGTCACTGTAGTGGCGCGAGTTGTAGTGTCTCAGCCTTTCATCCGGAGGTCCCGGGTTCGAATCCCGGTCAGGCATGGAATTTTTCATACACATACAATTCATTCATCTCATCCTCTGAAGATATACTTAAATGTGGTTCCGGAGGTTAAACAAAAAAAAAGAAAAGAAAAAAAGTCACTGTAGTTAATTTTCATAGATTTACTGTGATAAAAATCTTTTAAGATTATAGGCTTTTTTAAAATAAACATAAATTTAATTTAAAAAGAAACGTAATAACAAAACATCTTTTTGAATAAACGAATAAATAATTACAAAAAGTATAAATACATATCTGGTTTTCTTCTTTCTTTCTTCTTTTTTTGTAACAATAAATTAGCAAACATGCATGCGAAGTTATAAGTATTCTAAATAAAAATGAATCGAAGAAACTGAAGGAAAAGTTTTGAATCAGTATTTCTTAAACTTTATCATAATAAAAATTTTCATTAAAAGTTAAAATATTACTTTAAATATTTAAAGTAAAATTAAAAAAAACGTCGGGTCTAAAAGTCTCGTTTCCGTTTGTTTACTTTTTAACGAATTGAAACAACGTTAACGTTAACTCTGATTTATGTTTGCTTTTTTAGCAAGCAAGGAAGCGCGCGCGCGCAAGTGTGTTCATACAGAACTTTCATAAATTAACACATGAGCAAAACATATACTTATGCATCTATACAAACATACACTGCATCGGTATTATATAATTATATCTGTAATGTTATCCCACCTATAACAAACAGAATTTCGGAAAAGATCAACTTGCCATTACATAACACTAAATCTAAAAGGAGGGTATAAAGTCATTTATTAGAAATATCTGAAAGCTTAGAGAAATCGTTCAGATGATAAATATTAAACAAATTTGAGGCCGTCCAATTTTACAACAATTTTTAAAATATTAGGTAAATATAGAACAAAAAAAATGGTCGATGACCTTTATAGTACGTAATTCAATAGTCAGCTAGAATTTTATTCCATAAAAAACTAAGGAAGGTTATCAGCTAAGCTAAAAGTTTTATATATGATTGTCTGTTACTGAATAAAACCAGTTTTGTACTTTTTATATCATTCCACCAACGCCAAAAAGCAATAATTCTTGTACGAACAGTTCAAAATAGCAAATAAAAAAATAAATATAAAATAAACAATATGAAACTGGTTTACTGTAAAATCTTCCTAAACTGTCACGGAAAAAATAACGTTACCCGTAGTATATATGACAATATGTATGACTAAGTGATAAAAATTAGCGTTTATTGTAAAGCTTCTTTAGTTAGAATATTAAACCAACCATACAACTTCATATCAATGAGATTTATTTATGTATGATAACTTTACATATACAATTTTTGCAAAAAAAAAAAAAAAAGGTGAAATTTATTCGTTCTGAAACCAAAAAACGGAAATCCTTAAAAAACTGAATACTACAAAAAAAAAAAAGGAAGAAATACTCGTTATATTTCGGTGTGTGGTTAAAATATCACCCTGTAAGAAGAGAAAGAGTTAATCCAGGTCGTAATCACAAGCTATACAGCCGATTTGTTTGGCAGATGGAACATATTCGCGAGTGGGCGTCTATCCAACTCGACTTCAGGGCTCTAGGAATGTGCCAGCCGCTCCCCAAGCGGTCATCGCCCCAGAACAGCAGTACAGCGACAACTAGCATCGTCTAACGGTCCCTATGGCAACCTGTTCTAATTAAATTCTTTATTATATTAACTTATTTGACCTTCACATTCGACATAACTTATTTCATATTGAAATCTATAAAATACATACACAGATTACTTCCTGGAAATTCTTACTTTTTTAAATTTCCTTTTCCTGGAGTTTTTGTTTTAAAAGTGTAGCAAACTTCCAAAAAAACTACAAAAAAAATTTATACAGAAAGTTTTGTTCAAGAAATCATTTTTAGAGATTAAATTTACATTCTAAATGAAAACCTGTTTCGAGTTAACTCACAGAGAAAGGGAGATTTTACAATTTGAGAATTTCTAGTAATATATTACTGTAAAATAGAAGATTTTTTTTGTATATAAAGTAATTTTATTTTTAAATTAAGAAATAATTTATTGTTTATTCTCCAAAAGCAAGTAAATATTGCAAAAACCTGTAAAAAACCGAAAATAGACTACAGTTAGTTTACGTACTAGAAAATAAATTAAATGATGATTACATTTATCATTTAAATAACAGAAATAATAATGTAATGATACAATAAATTATTAATTATTAAAAATAATGATAGGAATCGAGGAAAAATTAGGCCGAATATAGATTGGAAGGTATGGCGGTAATACGCTTCGAAACATAAATAGTATATTTTAAATTAAGGCTAAAGTTTTACAAACATAAACACTACAATGTGTTATATTATAACTACTTTATGCCTAATTTACAAAGTGGACTGAAAAATTGATGAAGAAATGCTGTTTAAAAAAGTTCTTCACAATCACATACATAAAAATATTTATTTATCACTGGTTATTTTCTTAAAAACATTGGAAATATTTTTATTTTAAGTTTTTTCAGAATAATTTCTTTTGAGAGTCTTGCCAGTTCCTTCCCATGCCACCATCCTTTGTGTTTTTAATTTCCGTCTTTACCAAACCCTTTTAAAAAATAATTTATTTCGCGAATAAAATTCCTTTCTTATCAACGTTTCCGACAAGATTTGATATATGAACGTAATTACTGTTAAGCTTCTTGGTTTAGAAATAAAAAGCTAATTCTAGGTTTATAAGCTGTAACAAATATCTAAATATCTATGTATCTCTCTCTTTATCTGTTTAGCCTCCGGAACTATCGTAAGGTATTACTTCAGAGGATGAATGAGGATGATGTGTATGAAGTGTTGTCTTGTACAATCTCAGATCGACCACTCCTGAGAAGTGTGGAAATATCTTTGCATCACCATGAATTTTTGTATCTGCGGATAAATAAAATTTAATTCGTTTTTAAAATAAAATTTTATTCGTTATGGCAGTTGTAATAAATACATCAATCATTATGAACCAATATTGGCATCTTAGTTCAAATATTACCACGTTAATAGTCGAAAAGCTGTGAAAATGGTTTACTCGGCCAGCTATAATTTCCTCCGGATGGGTGCTTGCGGTGGTGATGCCACAGCCGTCAGACCCTTTTCCCAACTGAAAAAAGAGGCATATAATATCAGTGGCAAGGCATCCCGATCACCAGTGGAAACTGAAACAGTCTTTTTAACGTTAGTTAAATGAATATTTCCCTTAAGTTAAAATGATTGACACTTCATAGCACCCTGTTTGGAAATTGTCCTGTAATAGTATTATTTTTTATTGTTGTAGTCTTCTACGGATGGTTTTGTTTTTGAGAAATTTTTCTTTCTAAAATGTTTTATATTAGCGTAAATACTCTAAAGTAAATGGCAACAGTGACTGTAAATCTTATTTATTAAACATATTGGGCTGAAAACCTATTTTCAGATCGTAAGGGTGTTCTGCTAGACGGATCGAACTGATTTTTTTTTATTCTACTCAGAATGAATCACAGATATGTTATAGCGTCATCGAATTCCAAACTTGAGAATCCTTTGAGAATCTCTCAAAAAATTCTATTACTTAATTTTTGAGGTCATTTCTCAAAGAAAATTACTTTGAAGATTTGTTGATAATCGATGACTTATATGTGAGCCATTCCTAATGGAATAAAAAAAAAAAATCAGCTCAATCCGTCCAGTAGATCACCCACACGGAGTGGAAAAAGGTTTTGAACACGCATTTTACCTGTGGTACGAAAGAAAAGAGAAAAATATGGTGCTTGGGGGGGGTGAGACTTGTAGGAAATGGAAAAGGTTTTTAGCAGATTTTTAAAAATATACAACATTACTTGTAATAATAAACCTGCGGAACAACAAGGCGTCATTAGTAAATTAATGTAAAAATGTGATGAAAAGTTTTAAATAACCTTATTTTAAATTTTTGTGCAGGGGAAGAGTGAAAGGAAATCTAACAAAAGTTTGCATTTGTGTGGAATTAGATCCCGATAGCGATCGTAAAACTGGGTTTATGTTTTTCACAAACGAGAGAGATAGAAAAGAGAAAGACAGATTATAAGGTGGTCTGAGGGGAAAAGCTCAGAGGAAATAGAAATCGGATAATATCCGGGCAGGGCTTGAAGAGATTTCAGTGTCTGGATTACATTGAAGATGACCTGTAAGCAGTAATCGATAAAGTTACGTATGTCGTAATACGTAAGAAAATACCTTTTTAGTAAATACTGAGCGGTCTTCTTCAATCTACCGGTTAAAATTTCATCACATCTCTTTATCTGAAAGGATTCAACTGGCTTATCAAACACTTTAACCTTCTAATTTAATAAAAAAGTAAATTACCTAAACTAGCTTCACATAAAAAAAAGTTCACTGCTTCCATATCGTTAAAATATATCGATGAAGTAGTATAGTTCTTCATGTTTAAAGTAGCTGGCTGATTATTTTATAAAGTATTAATTAACACATGCACGTATATTTGGAATTTATTAGTTTAATCATCATAAAAAAATTGCGTCTTTTCAAAAAGAAATACAAAAATTATAATAATAATTTATAAATTATTTTATTTATGAACTTTTTTTATAAATAAAATACTGAAGTATTTTTGTTAATTTAAAAAATGAATAATCAGAAGTTAAAAAAAAAATAGACAGAAACGGCATAATTCGCAAATCTTATGAAAACATGTGACAATAACCCTATATTTATTATTATTATTTCCGATTATTTCCCTTTAGGAGAGCGCGTGAACTTGAACCAACCATGGCTTTACCCTTTTCTTGTCTTTTATTCCCAAAACCTCTTCATCCGTTCACTACGTTTCTTCTTCATCTCCTCGGTCCATCTTCTTCGTCTCGTTTTTATTTGTTTTTGCTCTTGTTCAATTATCTTATTTTAATTTCATCCCTAAATTTCCTTTTGTCCTTAATTTCTTCTTCAGCTGTTCCAGTTGGTCTTGTGTTTCTTTCAACCTAATAGACTTTAATTTACACGCCTTGACCGATGTTGAAGTTTCTTAATGGGTCTATCTTCACCCATTCTGCATAAGCGTCCGTAGAATTGTAGACATTTTTCCTAAACTAGTCGGTGAGGACCGCAGAGAAAAGTACACATAATTTTCTTTGAGGATCACAGAGAAAATTACAAGCAATTTTTTTTGAGAATAATGATTCTATATTTGGCTGTGACATGTAAAACAACTGAGATATACATAACAACAGTAACGGTTGTATTTTATGAATGAGTATAACGTTCATTATAATATCAGTCCCTAAGGTAAACAAAGTGAAGGCATCACATTTGCATTTATGCGTGTTTCTAACGCTTAAGAAATATTACTTCGGTAAAAAAGATTGGAAGCTCCTTCAACCCTATCTATTTCTGGGATGAGATAATTGTCATTTCGAAAAATGGCTATACAATTTCCCAGGTTCAATATTCGGTTATCTGTTTATTAAACGTAACCTCAATCTTTATTTTATTTTTTTTAAATTTTCTTACTGTTTTCAATTCTCCCCGTTACCAAGTTGAGTATTAAACCTAGATGTCTTTCTATATCATTCACAGATATATAGTTTAACTCAATCTTTATTTTATTTTTTTTTAATTTTCTTACTGTTTTCAATTCTCCCCGTTACCAAGTTGGGTATTAAACCTAGATGTCTTTCTATATCATTCACAGATATATAGTTTAACTTAATACTAGATTCTTCTATAAACTTTTTTTTCACCAATTCACTTTAAAATCTGAGCATTCCTAATTTATTCGGTCTATCTAATTTTCAATATCATAATTTAAAACCAATAATAAGAGTAAGTATTATTTTCATTTATTACATCTTATACTTATCATGTTTTCCTTTCATGAAAGTAAAGGTGGTATGAAGAGATATTGTTTTTAATATTATAATCTACTGATATTCTTCATTTTCTGATGTTTTATGTTTCCGACCTAGAAACGTAATTGGTGATGTGAATAAAACCTAGCATTTGCTAACCTTTTTCTAAGAAAGTAATATGTTTTTGAGTGAATAAAAAGCTTACATGTTACTAGGCTTACAATTTTCTAGGTTTTTCCGAGCTTCTAGCTATAGCTTAAAAATTGTTGTCAATAAAGAAAAACTTCTAACTTTTATTCTTAGCAGTTTTAAGGAATTGTTAAGTCAGGCCAGGAGCTATCTTTCAAGCTAGTCATTAGTTTTATTCGAGCAATGGCGGAGTTTATGCATGGGCGGAAACAAAAGTAGTACGCTGCTCGCCAGGAAACACGTAATTGTAAAAAATGGTTAAGATTCGAGTCTGATAGTGTGGAACACTATCAGACTCGAATGAATATGAGTGAACTATCACCATGCGAAACAAAGTGAAGGAGCTCTTTATCGAAGAAAGCAAATGGAGATATTTCTACGTGGCATGTTTTACGTTATGTTACGTGCCAGTTGCCGACCTAAGTTTTCAGTCAGGAATTGTCAAAGATGTTGGTGTATACAGGATCTACGGCTTGTAAAACTATAACTTACGTAATGGATCGAATAATCGATAAATGTCCTAAATGGCAGCAAACCAGGAGAAGTAAATGAAGCGAAAGTTCTCTGGCAAAGACATTTTTGTTTACCGAATGTAATAGGTGCTCTGGACTGCACCCACGTGAAAATAACAAAACCCAAGTTAAATGGAGATGAATAAACAGATTGAAAGGGATATGTTAGCATTAACGACCAGGAGTTCAGGACACTTGTGACGGCCTTGAAAAACTTATAACTGTGGGTACATAATGGCTACGGAGTGTTCATGATGAACGAATATGGGGCAGAACCCCTATTAGGAAAATAGCCACGTTTTGATGATGGAGCTGTCTACTTGGTGATTCCGGCTACGGAATATCTCCGTGGTTAATAACACCCTTCATACCACTTGCTAATGGGATACCAGGGAAAGATTCATCATTGAAAGGTGTTTCCGCGAAAATGTGTTCGCGTATGTTTAGAAAATGTGCCAAAGGTAAATTGTATGTTGTGTAGTCTTACAAGACATTAAAAAATTCCTTAATGATGTTTCTGATGACGACAATAATGTCTTTCATGAGGAGGAAATTGAAGAAGAACAATTGAAATTGCAGCAACATAAGGGGAAGCAGAAACGCCAAGAAATGATTTTTTTGAATGAATATAAAAAGAAAAGAAATATATATTATTTTTTAAAAATATTTTATTTATAACTGCATCAATTTAGATTTTATTGAATTGTATTACTATTGTAATAAAATTTTTTCATAAACAAATTAAAAAATAAACGTAGAAATTAAAGAAATACAAAAATAAATAAACTCAAGCGCACATTCAAACATGCACTTTAGTGTACGCACAGTGACATGAACTCCTATGTTTTGTAATTTTTATGTTGGTTTTTAAATTTTATTTTTCATTTATTGATAGTAAAAACGATCGGGTTTAAAAGAAATACTTTATTTTATCATAAATTTCGGTGGACAACATAGCTTACTAATTCAGTTTGAGTAGATACATCTGACGTTTTCTTAGTACTTTCAAGTTTAATATACTCTATTTCAAATTGCATATAGTTAATTTGAATTCGTGGCAGTAAAACAATTCGCTGAATCTACGGTGTCGATAGATCAATTGTCTCATAACTTTCATAAGCAGAAACCTTTTTAGAAATTTTTTTTTTTATTTTAGTTGCCAACTGGTTTACAACATCATAAGTTCTCCGAATTGCTGATAAAATCACTATCCCTATCCATGACTGTATTTATAGCAGAAGCGAGTGGCTTACATCCCGTTCTAACAAACAAGACTGCCAGGCACTTTAGAATACCGGAAAATTATCTTGGCTGTTAATTTCATAAAATTCTTTATCCCACTTTTTTAGTTTGATAGACTTGTTGCCTGTTGTAGTTTTATCGGTTTTCTTTTTGACACTACTCTTCATATTGCTCAGTAATTTATTTAGTAGTTCAGTTATCACTTCCTTATCAACAGCTGACAAAAGTCACTTAAAGATCACACTTAAAGATTACAGTTTTCCAAGCTTCTTTTTGGTTTTAACTGACGTTGGAGTCGTGGATTTTTCAATTATTATGGATGTTCTCTTAAACGTTTAATAGACTTGTCTAAATACTTCTCACTGCCATCGTTTTCATCACTAAATAATATTTCATCTACTAAAATCAAATAATAAACAAAATAACTAAAGAAAGGTAGTGCATTCCGGATGAGTACAAAGCGATATGAATGATCGTCAAATCGCAGTGCGCAGGTAACAGAAAGAGGAGTGGGATACAGACAAGTTACGACATGAAAGCCAAAAATCTCGCAGTTGCTAAGTTCAGCAAATGGTAACCCTAGAAATTTCTTTTTTCCCCGAATACTTCTAAACAAACTTAATTGTTTCTAACTAGAACCAGTATTTTTTATTCAACTGAATTTGAGAAAAAACTAAACTATCTATTAGATGCTAGCTCGTAGTACTAGGTTTTATTCACTTCATTACATGAGTTTAAAATTTAGAATAACGTTAGATTATTTTTTAACTCTCCATTTATTTAATATTTTACCGGTGAACATAGAACAATATTTACATGAATGTGTAGGTACACGTATTTTTTATTTATGAAAAAAATAGAATGAGCCAAAGTAGAAGATAAAGTATTATAAAAAAAAACTCGTTTATTAAAAACAACAATATTAATTCCAGTAATTAATTAATAAAATATAATAGTATTCTGATGAAGTATATTAGAAAGGATTTCATCACACACAATACAGAATAATGCTGACAAAGGGTATCAATTAATCCTATTATATATTAACGAGTAATCTTCCATTGAACAATAACAATGCAATAAAATGTAACACAAATAACCTAGATAAAACAACATAATTCAAAATCATATTAACGTAATAATAATTATAATAACCCAAGTATTGAAAATTTTTGATGAATTAAAACAACTTACTCTACCGTGAATATAGTTTCAATTTATTATGTTTTTACATAACGTCCACAATTGCATCTGTGTATACGTATCACAGTTTTATGATCTTTCTATTAAAATATTTATCGACCCGTATCACTTTTGCCTTTTTTTACCCCTCATATTTTGTTTCCCCGCCCCCAGGAGCCGGGCTCACAGCTAAGGATAAACTGAGCTCCGAGGGATGGCCTCGCTTCTAACTACCTCGGAAGGACATAAAGTCTGGGATTCCAGTCTTGATATCTTGCCTCTAGTGAGAAACCCCAAAAGGTAGGACCATAGCGCCTACCGGAGATACGATCTTATTTTAACCCTCCAGTGGCATCTCAAGGGAGTCTCCACCCGTAGGACCGAAGCCTTCCACCCCTCTAGATAGAGGCTGCCCTGCAAAGATACCACGGTAATCCTATGAAGACGCAGTTGCAGATGTAGATGAAATCATTTTGCATCTCCGATTTCCGGGCAGAAGACATGACTTGCAGGACGAGCATTTAGATTCCTGTTTACTATTCTTATGTAAATGACGAGCATTACCGCATATAAAACAGTGGCCATTCCTATCTATTCTAGAACAAAACTTGGGCTTGTGGCAAGAATTTAAACACCTGAAGCAAAGTTCATCAGAGACACGCCCATTACTCGACAGGCTACCACCCAATGTGGACGCACCCATCAGAAAATAGTTTGTTCGCCAGGATGGGCAGCACTGCCAACGTGACCACCTGTGTAGAATCATAAGCCGGCCGCATTGATAAGAATTAATAGTGACCGACTCACTTTTAGTTTTGCGAAGCTCTCGGATAAACTCGTCCTGCACATTTGGGTATCCATGTCTTGGTAAAGGACGTGGACCCTCTTACCACCCCTATCGGCTAGGCTATGGTAGCACCCTCCAACTTTTCAGCAATTTCCTTGCTTAGTTGATCAGCCGCATCACTATCTGCACGAATCCGGAAGTGAAGATCTTCCCCTGATTTTGCCGAATGGAGAGAACCCCAGTTTCCACCGGTGAAACTGCCACCTTCACCAAACGGAGAAGATCTACGTCCGTCCCTCCGCCTTAACCACAACTGTGGTAGTTCTTTAGAAGAAGCCCAAACCCACGGGCCTCTTCTTTGCTGCAGGCGTTGATGGTGGTGACGCCCAGATCAAATGGACATGAAGTTGTTTTACTCTTCATCTGCTCACATAATCCAAAGACCGTCATAAAATTTGCTCGATCGTCCTTGTGAACCACAAAAGCACTTATCGAATTTGTCCTTCCTCCAAAACCCACGGCATGAAATTACACACCGCAGAGGCCACCCCTCGATCGCCCGCTAATGAATCGATGACCAAGGCATAATCGATAGGTCCGAGCGAAGCCATACTGCTGCTATCCACCTCGAAAAGATCTCGAGTAGTCGACTGCATATGGAGAGTCTGGTCAGGTTTTAGTTTACCAATAGCTGCCAAGTTCCTACGGCACGAAGCTTTCCGGTACCATCGCATAATGGGAATTTTCAATCCCAGCCGTCACGTCAACCGCCCAGGCAGATTCAAATCCCTCGCCCAATCCGTCAGCATCCTCCACAAGAATGGAGGACTGAAAGATATCTTCGGGCCAACCCCTAAGGACCAGTCGCTCATGATCAACATCAGAGACTACACCTTCAACCGCCCGCCGAAACTCCTTCAGTGACCAAGTCATGGCCCGTCCTAATCTCCTGTCCGAAGTCTGAGATGTTACCTCGGAGACAATGTAGTACATCTGGAGACAACGTAGTACAATGTAGTATAACCTTGTTTTCCGAACTTGGCGGATTCGGCTTTGCCTCTGAGATCCATCTTCCAGTCGATCCAGAATCTCTTTAAAGACTTCAACATACGATCACTACCTACCATTTCCTCAGAGCACTCCTTGTTTTCAGTTTTAGTATTCGAGTGCTGCCGTACCAACAAACTCAGCTCCCTCACACTAGGAAATAGAAGCCTCATGTTGTGTACAAACCACTTCTTCTGTTTTATAAAAAAATTAGCTCTTTACCTTCCACACATCGCTGTTCTGCAAGTTTATCCTCCTCTAAACCAGAAAAATCTGCTAATGACTCGGATCTCTCGAAGTTGGAGGTTTCCTCAGCCGACCATAGACTTCTTCACCACAAAGGCCCGGAGGAGAACCAAGTAGTTGACGCTTTCCTGCAGATTTAGTCTGCCTCTGTCCATCATCCTGGTCACCACCCGACTCTACCGGGAGAGTTTAATCGTATGTCTACGGACCTATTATGGATGAATGTATTATCAATCCATAGTATCAATCACTTGCTACAGATAAATCATAAAAACCCATATAAAACTATAGTAAATTAACTATTCTAGAAGCATCTTATCTAATCGGCTTATTGATAAAAGAGCTAGAAAATTGACTATTCATCCTTACTTCTTTTAATAATCGTTCATAAATCATATTCCTATTTCAATTAATTTAAAAAATTAAACCCACATTATACTGTGTTGATGTTAAAAAGATATATAAATATTTCCATCGTATCGAGGAGAATGTTCTGTACAACACGGTACGGTATAATCTGATGAGTGATGGTATGTCATTCCGCCCCATATCAAATAGATTAGCAAATAATACATTACATAGAAATAGATTAAATACATTATTATAAGCATTAGAGATAACAAATGCAACGGCATCAAATATCACTTGCACCAAAACTGTATTACATGGGTATTTATTTTAAAAGCTTATGAATTTTTTTCGTAACATTCATTAAAATTTTCACTTTATGTAAGATTTAAAACTCCCACTCTAGCATTACAAGACCTGACCAGACTTTCAAAAATGAAAAAAAATTTATGCTCAGTAAGTATTTGCGTTTATTACTGATGATGAGATGTAATAACTTTAAGAAGGGATGTTTTTAAAATAATTTTTAAATTATTTTCTACTTCCTTAAGTAAAATAATTATTAAATTCAGGAAATAATTTGTTAGTTACGGAGTGTCTAATAGCGATAAAAACTGGTGAGTGGTGTTATACACGATACACTAATGGTTTCTTACTTCTCTAGTCCACATGCAATTAGAAAGTTTACCACCTCATCTAGAATCAAAAATTGATATTAAAATTTTCACTTTAACCTTTATTCCGATTATTATTTAAAACATAAAGCGTACACATCCGTTGTAGTTATATCATACAAAACAAATGTTCTAAACCAAGAGTCACAGAAAATTTTATAAAATTCATAAATATGAATAAAAATTTTTATAAATATAAATATGTATATGTGTATATATATATATATATATATATAAATATAAATTTTATAAAAAATTGATCCAATAAAAACATGTATCAAAGGTTCTACCGTACAAAGCAAATTGTAACCGAATTTGAAATGTGGATCAAATATAACTGTCTCAAAAGCATATAAATTTTATTTATACTTTAAAATAATTAAATATATTGATTATAAAGAAATTAAAAACTCTTTCCATGCCGTGTAATTTTATAGCGGCCAGACCTATTCCAGTGATAATCACTGCATGTGTGTAAGGGTGAGCCCCTTAATACAATTTTACAAAGTAGCCTACCTCATTCCCCACAAAAAAAAAATTGTTATTTACGCTATGATTTATACATGCACCTATAAAACGCCTAATTCAATGAAAACTATCTTTTATCTGTTTAGCCTCCGGGACTACCATAAGGTATTACTTCAGAGGATGATGTGTATGAATGTGAATGAAGTGTAGTCTTGTACAATCTCAGGTCGA